>JAPDOI010001197.1:0-210581 GCA_029168955.1 Aplectana chamaeleonis | reverse complement strand
AATTTCACACCGATGATTATTAAGCTCACAGAATAGACTGTAGCAAAATGCGCTTAGTAGTAAGAAAGTATTGTAAGTTAGAAGCCATCCGTCTGAAAACCCTAAAGTTTGTAGGTACAGAATCAATGGTGCTTCTCAACTCAATATAAGCAGAGCCAGCACGCGCAATAAAGGAATGCAATCTAATTCCACTCCTAGGTATGGGATATGTGATTTTGATACTTCCTCCACGCGTTCGCGATGCAGTGAGTCGGTAAAACGAGGACCGTTCAACACTAGTTATCCCAGAAATTATCTTGAAGACCATACAAATATCTCTGAGTTTCCTCCTGGACTGCAACGAGTGTACTCCCAGAAATTTGTTCCCTTATTTTTTGGACTTCCCGGAAGACGAGAGTATAAGAATCCTCTATATCTAGTTACAACCTTGCGTGTATAGTTATTTTGAACTTTCTCGATGGGCTTGAATGTCCTTCACCTTGTGTGTGGTGCAAAAACTGTGGTTTCCCACCCATTCTAGCAAAGGCCTTACGTATGTTAAGTGCAAAGCCCAGCCTTCATTAAGACATTTTTGTTTTTCGTAGCCAACCCTTTTAGTAATTGGTAGCTGCCAGCGCTCGCCTTTCTACAGATTGTTCTGTAGTGTTCAGTGAAATCAAGTTTGTTGTCATAGGAGAACTCCAGGTCAAGGACTTTTTCAACAATAGGAATCGTATTATTCTGAATTGTGTACCTTCGTGGGATCTCGTTACTACCTACCCTCAAATGCTGTTTTTTCTGGAGCAAGGGTAGACTCCAGGAAATTGCCCAGCTGTAAACCGCATCAATAGCTTTCTGCATTTGATCTGGAAAGCTCTCACTGATCTTACTGTAAATCTTGAAATCGTCTGCATATTGCATGCACCTGACACCTAGATCCTCAATGATTCCGGCTAAGTCAGCGGTGAAAATGGCGAAAAGAATTGGCGATAGAACTCCCCCTTGTGGAACCCCACTCTCAACTTCGTGAACTTCAGACAAAGTCTAGCATACTTTCACCTGGAATGTTTTGCCACGGATGAACTGTTCTATCCATTTTGTCAGCATAGGATGGAAACCTAACTTTTTCGATTTATATATAAGCTTTGCGTGACTAACCCGATCGAAAGCCTTGGAGAAATCAAAATAAATCATGTCACAGGTTTCTTTCGTTTCGAGAATATTGAAAGAGAAATCCAATCATTCAGACATTCCAAAAGATTTGTTTCGGTTGACCTTCCTTTAATGAAACCATGTTGACAATTTGGAATTATAGAGTTGCATTGAAGATGTTCCCAAATGTGGGTTTTCAGAATTTTCTCGAAAATTCGGCAAAATAATGATGTCATACTGACTGGCCTGTAGTTCTTTGGATCGTTAGCAGGCTCCTTTTTGAGTAGTGGTGTCGCGTACGAGTGTTTCCAACGTTTTGGCACCTCCGAGTACATGAAAGATTAATTAAAAATATAGGCCAACGGTTTTGCTATCACATGGGCAGTTTCTTTGATGAATGTCAGGGGAATGTGGTCAGCAGATACTGAAAAAGAAGACGGCCAATCGTGTATCAGTTCATAAATTTTAACATCATCAAACCAAGGAATGGAACCCATAACCGACAATAACGTGGGATTGAAAACCGGGATAGATGATTCATCAGATGAAAATATTTCTCTAAAATGTTGTGCAAGTAAGTTTGCTTTGTCCAAATCTGAAATCGCTCGAGAGTTTCCTTTTCTCAGAACAGAAATTCTACTATTTCTGCTGAGCTTCTTATTCAAGTACTTGTAAAAACTACGCTTTTGACCGGATTCAATGATTTGTTTTTCAATATTGTGGTTATACTTTTCCAACTTCTTTGCGAAATTTGAGGAAAATACTTTAAATCTCTCCCAATCTGATGGCGCTTGAGACCGATACGCCTCCTCAAACAGGCAGCTCCTATGAGTCAACATGTTTTCGAGATACTTTGGCAAAAAGGAGCGTGTTGCAAAGACCCGTCGCCACGGTACAAATAATTCAATTGCATGGTGCAAAATTCCCAGAAACATTTCGTACTTATCATTGACTGAGTGGTTCTGCTCCAAAGAATCAATCCACATTACATTAGCCAGGTAATCACAAATTTTAGAATAGTCACATTTCGAAAAAAGTTGACGATAAGTCACAACAGAATCGATAAAATATGCACGCAGTTCAAACGAAACACTAGCGTGATCACTGGACCCCACAGGAGGTTCGTTAATCACCTGATCAATAATGGTATTGTCATTAGTTAGCAGAGGTTCGATAATCACCTGATCAATAATGGTATTGTCATTAGTTAGCACTAAGTCGAGAGTGTGTAGTCCCCTGGTGGGTCCTTTGACATGTTGATTGAAGTCGTGAGTAGTAATAAAATCAATGAAAGTCCCATTTGAAGTGGAAGATGATTTCAAAGGGTCAGTCCAATCAATATCAGGAAAGTTAAAATCCCCTATGACAACAGACTGATGTTCAGTAGTTACCAGGTCACTTACAGTATTCACCAACTGATCCGTATAAGACTGAGTGCAGGAAGGCGCGCGATAGACAACTAATAGTCGAAAAGGGTTGGAGCTAGTAAAAATGTCAATGGCTAAAATTTCATAACTTTTGACTACAGATTCCGAGAAAATCAATTCGTACTGGAGTTTTTTATTCAGTAGCACCATCACTCCTCCCCCAACCCTCCTAGGCCGGTCACAGCGAATAGCTTCCATTTCAGACGAAAGGTTACACAAAATAGAGGATAACGTGTGCTGAGATTTCAACCACGTCTCTGTGAAGGCATACAATTCAAACCTATTCCCAAGAACTAGCTCAATTTCCCTAGCATTTTTTATGACAGACCTCACGTTAGAGTAGAAACATCTCAGATTACAGTTCCGCGGAGCAGTGTCTAGTTTAAACGGTTGTTAGAAAAGCAAGCCCTGACGCTGGATGTCTGCTGTTGCTGGGTATGGAAATTCCCAACTTGAGAATGCCGCGCTCCCCCTCTGTTGCGACCTCCACCATTCATGAGTTGCCTCTGCTCCTTTCTAGCACTGAGTTCTTGCAAGGATAGTGAACGCCTTATGTAAAGTCCTTTAAAAGAAGAAAAACGTAAGCGATGTGCACAATCGATAGCCAACTTCTGATGATGAGACGAAGGAAGAACAATTTTCAGTAATCTCGACTTACCCGGCAGAAACGATCCTAACCTATATACAGCCATCGGGTAAGTCTCAATACCAAGAACGGATAGAATGTTCATAACATTGAAATTATCGTGACGCAAACGTTCAAATAGATTAGAAGATGAAGACTCCGGAAGGCCACACAATACTATCGATCTCCGCCGCTCGCATTCATGAAAGTTGTCTTCCTTGACCACCTCACTATCGACCATATTGACCGCCTTTCCGCCCTGAACTTCTTTCGAGACTTCAACCAGGTCCTTCTGTAGTCTTTCGATCTCTGCACGCAACATCTGCCTCTCCTGACCAATCTGAGCATTCTCGGCACGCAAGTGATCATGGTGCCCTGCACACTCCCACTGGGGACCTGCACGCTTTCTATGTACGTCCTGCACACTTTCTTTGACGGGCTGCACACCCCCAATAGGGTCCTGTACACTTTCTGTGACATCCTGCACACTCCCACTGGGGTCCTGCACACTTTCTGTGACATCCTGAACACCCCCAATGGGGTACTGCACACTCCCACTGGGGTGCTGCCTCCTTTTTTATGACGTCCTGCACACCCCCACTGGGGACCTGCACGCTTTCTATGTACGTCCTGCACACCCCCAATAAGGTCCTGCACACTTTATATGACATCCTGCGCACTCCCATTGGGGTCCTGCACACTCCCACTGGGGTCCTGCGCCCTAATTTATGACATCCTGCACACCCCCACTGGGATCCTGCACACTTTATATGGCGTCCTGCACACCCCTACTGAGGTACTGTACTCATTCCACGACGTCCTGCACACTCCCACTGGGGACCTGCACGCTCTCTATGTACGTCCTGCACACTTTCTTTGACGGGCTGCACACCCACAATAGGGTCCTTTACACTTTCTGTGACATCCTGCGCACTCCCACTGGGGTCCTACACACTTTCTGCGACATCCTTCACACCCCCAATGGGGTACTGCACACTCCCACTGGGGTGCTGCCTCCTTTTTATGACATCCTGCACACCCCCACTGGGGTCCTGCACGCTTTCTATGTACGTCCTGCACACCCCCACTAGGATCCTGCACACTTTCTATGGCGTCCTGCACACCCCTACTGAGGTACTGTACTCATTCCACGACGTCCTGCACACTCTTACTGGGGTCCTGCACATACACTATGATGCCCTGCACACTCCCACTGGGGACCTGCACGCTTTCTATGTACGTCCTGCACACTTTCTTTGACGGGCTGCACACCCCCAATTGGGTCCTGCACACTTTCTGTGACATCCTGAACACCCCCAATGGGGTACTGCACACTCCCACTGGGGTGCTGCCTCCTTTTTATGACGTCCTGCACACCCCCACTGGGGTCCTGCTCGCTTTCTATGACGTCCTGCACACCCACACTGGGGTCCTGCACGCTTTCTATGTACGTCCTGCACACCTAAAAAGGGGTCCTGCACACTCTCACTGGAGTGCTGCCTCCTTTTTTATGACGTCCTGCACACCCCCACTGGGATCCTGCACGCTTTCTATGTACGTCCTGCACACCTCCAATGGGGTCCTGCACACTCCCACTGGGGTGCTGCCTCCTTTTTTATGACGTCCTGCACACCCCCACTGGGATCCTGCACACTTTCTATGGCGTCCTGCACACCCCTACTTGGGTACTGTACTCATTCCACGACGTCCTGCACACTTTACTGGGGTCCTGCACATACACTATGATGCCCTGCACACTCCCACTGGGGACCTGCACGCTTTCTATGTACGTCCTACACACTTTCTTTGACAGGCTGCACACCCCAGTAGGGTCCTGCACACTTTCTATGGCACAGTCGTGATTTTTCTGTTTGAACTCGGACACGAGGTTGGCAGATGGACTTACTGGCTTACGTACGTTTCGGCGGAATCGCCGTCTTCAGAGCCTGAAAGAAGCAAATCAGAAATGCGCTTTTCCGGTCAAATGTCGACTAAACTCTACCCAATTCGAAGAACTCTATTTCCCAAACGTCGTCAAAAGTGAAGAAACCAGGAGATAACCGTACCTTGTCAGGAAGCACGCTAGGAGAATCACGACATAGAACGAGTTGTTGACGCGGAACGGTGATGGTGCCGCTACCTCTCGACGTTAGAATGCGAGTCTGAGGTAGGGCTTGAGTTCTCCGGCTATATATAGGCATTCCCCCTTCCGATTGATTTTTGGATCGTTCGCCTGGATCCAAAATGCCTCCAGGGTCTTTCTCGCGGGTGTGTCAGTTTCTCGCCCCATAATCTCAACCTTGATTGGATAGTCGTCGCCGTGGTGGGCGTTAACACGGTGACACCCCAGAACTGTTGACGCCCGCAGCTTATCTTTACCGTCCAGATGCTCCTTCACTCTAACATGGAGCGGCCGCGATGTCTCTCCAATGTATTGCTCGCCGCACAGCTGGCACGAGATCATGTAGACCACACCGCATGCAGCGCAATCTCCCTCTCTACCAGCAGGACAGGCCACACGATTGGGAGTTGTGCGAATGCGGTCATATAGAAGGTTTCGTATAAGGCGGGTTTTTAGGTTACTTGGGGGGGATATCAACGATGACGACAGTGCTTTCCAGACCAGCTTTCTTTAGACAATTTCTCAGAGATCTGCTCACTATGACTTTCTATGACGTCCTGCACACTCCCACTGGGGTGCTGCCTCCTTTTTTATGACGTCCTGCACACCCCCACTGGGATCCTGCACACTTTCTATGGCGTCCTGCACACCCCTACTGAGGTACTGTACTCATTCCACGACGTCCTGCACACTCTTACTGGGGTCCTGCACATACACTATGATGCCCTGCACACTCCCACTGGGGACCTGCACGCTTTCTATGTACGTCCTGCACACTTTCTTTGACGGGCTGCACACCCCCAATAGGGTCCTGCACACTTTCTGTGACATCCTGCACACTCCCACTGGAGTCCTGCACACTTTCTGTGACATCCTGAACACCCCCAATGGGGTCCTGCACACTCCCACTGGGGTGCTGCCTCCTTTTTTATGACGTCCTGCACACCCCCACTGGGGTCCTGCTCGCTTTCTATGACGTCCTGCACACCTACACTGGGGTTCTGCACACTTGTTATGACATCCTGCACACCCCCAATGATGCCCTGCACACTCCCACTGGGGTCCTGCGCCCTAATTTATGACGTCCTGCACACCCCCACTGGGATCCTGCACACTTTATATGGCGTCCTGCACACCCCTACTGAGGTACTGTACTCATTCCACGACGTCCTGCACACTCTTACTGGGGTTCTGCACATACACTATGATTCCCTGCACACTCCCACTGGGGACCTGCACGCTTTCTATGTACGTCCTGCACACTTTCTCTGACGGGTTGCACACCCCAATAGGGTCCTGCACACTTTCTGTGACATCCTGCACACCCCCACTGGGATCCTGCACACTCCCACTGGGGTGCTGCCTCCTTTTTTATGACGTCCTGCACACCCCCACTGGGGTCCTGCTCGCTTTCTATGACGTCCTGCACACCCCCACTGGGGTCCTGCACACTTTCTATGACATCCTGCACACCCCCAATGGGGTCCTGCACACTCCCACTGGGGTCCTGCGCCCTTTTTTTATGACGTCGTGCACACCCCACTGGGATCCTGCACACTTTCTATGACGTCCTGCACACTCCCACTGGGGTCCTGCACCCTATTTTATGACGTCCTGCACACCCCCACTGAGGTACTGTACTCATTCCACGACGTCCTGCACACTCTTACTGGGGTCCTGCACATACACTATGATGCCCTGCACACTCCCACTGGGGACCTGCACGCTTTCTATGTACGTCCTGCACACTTTCTTTGACGGGCTGCACGCCCCCAATGGGGTCCTGCACACTTTCTATGACGTTCTGCACACTCCCAAACCCTGGTGATTCTGTAGGCGTTTCGTACACTAACTATACCACTCGATATCTGTAGCTTCGACTACAGCGTAGTCCCCCTAGCCCTCATTGAGGGTTTCATGACCCACGGCCAAAAGTGAGCTCCACGGACGAACACGGGGGCCCCATGGCGCGCAAGAGGAGATTCAGGCTAATTTTTTGGTAATCGATGTATGTCGTACCCACCTGAACGTTGGTACCATTTCATAACAGTTCTGTTCGGCCATTCCTAAGATCCGCGGGACACACATACACACATACATACACACACCGGGACATAACTGCTTTAAGTATAAGGATAACAGCCAAATCAATTCATCAATTTCACTACATTTAGAAAAATTGTCAAATCTAATGAGAAAATTTCACGACATTTTCGAGCAATGCCAAATCCTTAACCTTTTCTGCGGAACCCAACTTTCAGAAGTTTCACAGCTTTTTCCAAGGAGACCCTTCTACAATGAAAACATAGTGGTAGAAATGAAGGACCAACCGCTCCTCTGCTAAGATTGCAAGATAATGGTTGCAACGCGGCTTCCTACAGTTAAGATACAAGACATATACTTTTTGAATTGAAAAGTTGAGAAAATGAAAAAAAGAGTTTTAAAACGACCCATTGGTACAGAGTCAGGGCACTATCCTAGACGGGGGGAGGATCCACCAGTCAAGACGAAAATGAAATGAACCACCCATAAGCAAGGCTCCCACTCAGAGAGCCGGGGGGTCCTATTCAGCCACGGTAGGCTTTCTATGCGGGTACCTAGTCGAGTTGAAAGGAACTTTTGCAGAAGCACGTGCTGCTCCAAAGAGCACGTGGCCTGTTCGATAGGACTACGTGGCGCAGATAGACAGAACCCTTGCTGCCCCCCCATTTCCCACGCGGCAGCACGTGGCCTGTTCGATAGCACTACGTGGCGCAGCGAGGCAAAACTTTTGCCGCACCCTATTTCCCACGCTAAAGCACGTGGCCTGTTCAATAGGAGCACGTGGCCCAGACATGCAAAACCTTCTCCGAACCCCCGTTTCCCACGCAGCAGCACGTGGCCTGTTCGATATGAGCACGTGGCGCTGGGGGCGGGCTCTCACACCTTCGATGGGAGCGGGTCTCCCCCCCCAACAAGGATACGGTCCAAGTCACGGACCGCAGTAGGGATCACCCCCACAGCAGTCCGCGACAGATATGAGCACGTGGCGCTGGGGGCGGGCTCCCACACCTTCGATGGGAGCGGGTCTCCCCCCACCCCCCAACAAGGATACGGTCCAAGTCACGGACCGCAGTGGGGATCACCCCCACAGCAGTCCGCGACAGGGACATCACCTTCGCCACGGTCGACAGCGAGGGAGCTCACCTCGCCTTGGACCGTGGGGGAGACCCCTTAGCGGTTCAAAAATCGTCCAGAAGGTGACTCGTAGTCACCTTCCAGGAGCGGCCCGAAAGGCGCACTGCGCTCTCTTTGAGATCGAGCCCCTTATATACGTGCTGTGCGGCTGACATGCGCCGGGTCAGTTCTGAAGCGATCGATCAACGTGTTCAATCATGGGCATTGTGGCTCGTTCGTCGTCCAAACTCATCGTAGTCGAATCGAAAGCGTATCGTGGCCGAGTGGAACGGCTCTGATTGGCGCCACGTGCTCCTCACTTGGACGACGATTAGGCCACGTGGAGCAAGGAAATTACGTGGCCATATCGTCGTCCAACCGCTTTGTAGTCGAGTTGAAAGCCAATCGTGGCCGAATAGAACCCCCCGACTCCCTGAGCAGTCAAAGTATTTCTTCAGAGCTCTTATGAAAACAAAGTCCCAGAGCTGTCTCAGGCATCTTCCATCAGCGTATATCACCATATTCATGAGGCCCCGGTCATAGTTGGAGGAGCCGACGTCTCCAGCCTGTTCGATACACACAGAATGCATTGGAAATGGGATACGAAAATCGCTCGGTGTATCCCTCCAACACCCCCGCCCCCACACTCCCCCCAACACCCACCCTGTCGATACGTATGAACAACATGGTGAGGTAAAGCTGAGAAAATCACTCGTTGTATCCCTCCAACACCCCCCACGCCCCCTAACACCCCAGCACCCCCAAAACCCACCCGGTCGATACGTATGTTTAAAATGATGGAGTGAGGTTGAGAAAATCACTCGGTGTATCCGACGCGGTCGATATCCATGCTATACGAGGATGACAGTGGATGAGAAAATCACCGGGTGGACGGGCCGATGATAAAACATTGCGTATCACTAGAAAGCTGTCCACACTGCTACATCCGTTTCTTCACTATACTCTCCTTCACTATTCCTCTGAACAGGTGCAATCCTGTTAGCCACGTAATCATCGTCATATCTAGTAGGATACACCGAGTGATTTTCTCAACCTCACCCCTTCAATTTAAAGGCACTGTTCGCGATAGAAATCGCTTTTCTCATTTCTTCCCTATCTTGAAACCGGTCCCATTATGGTTCCAATGATGCTTCTGGAATCGTACAAGACCTTCTGGGAATGGAGTGATGGTCCCTCAAAAGTTGAGCTGTGGAAGCATGGTGGACGAGTTTTCCGAGGCTTGTAACTTCCGTCTTCTGCAGCCAATGTATGCGAGCTGGCCTGAGTAAAGAGAGAAGTTGAGAATGTAGGGAAGAACGGGGCTTTTGATCGGAAACCATCGCTCAACTCACGATTTCGAGTGTTTCTTTGTTCACGTCGAGGGGCGGAAAGGGGGGGGACTTGCCTACAGCGGCGGGGGTTGCCCACTTTTCTAAGCCGTTTTGCGGCTCCTGGGTAGCTTTTCATCCTGTTTTTTTCGACGCTGCTCTGCTTCTGAGAGCCACGAGAAGCGTTTGTCATGAACAATTCGAGAATGAAGTTAATCGGCAACAGTGCCTTTAATCATACGTATCGATCGGGTGGGTGCTGGGGGTGTCGGGGTGTGTTGGGGGTGCTGGGGGGAGTCGGTGGGTTACAGATGCAATTAGCACCAACTCTGACCAGGGCCTGAGTAAACCTTGGGCGACCCCACCCCGTCTAGGATAGACCCAAGGTCAGTCAGCTCTAGCCAAACTTCGCCGGTTCTTGCTGATGTGACTCCTCTGCGCCGGCCCATATGTCTGATTCGGAGGCATGACTTGCATACCAGGGCTGTGCGTTATAACGTTAACGTGTTAACGCATTAACGGGTTAACACGGTTTTTTTGAAAATTAACGATTAATGCGAAACGAAAAAGTCCAAAAATCACGTTAGTTTGGGTGTAATTGCGGCACTGATTGTTCTGCTTCAATGGTGGATTTCAAAACTGGGGCCTTGCACGTTGCTTCGGCTTGCGGCGCGGTCAAATTTCGCTGGTTGTGCAATGTGTCTCTAACCTCAGTGATTCTCATTCCGTTGTTTTTCCTTTTTAGTGATTTCTTCTCTAATACGAAGAATTCCAAGTCGTGTTACAAAAAAGAAATAAGAGGTCGAATCTACCTCTCTGCGGTCGAGCAAGGTACCAAACAAGGGTTGAGAGCGGGGATTGAAGGCCGGGTTGGTGATACTCTTGAGCATAGGTATCATCACTGTATCCAATATTTTGATTGTACTATAGTAAACAACCGTTCTTCTGCGCAAATTATCGAATCGTTTTGGCATATGAATAAGGTCGGCGCAGATTTTCTTCTCATCTTGCTATTTTCTGCATACACATAAAGACTGCCTGCCGCATTTGTGGACACGTGAAGACATATAGTGAAGTCCACCAAAAGTCGCACATCTACTTATCGTTGAAAAGCGGTTGGACGGAAATAAATGTGCATAAAACTCATAGCAGTACAACCGCTACTGCTCAAGCAGTGGCGAGCGTGTTGCCTAAGAATTTTTTAAAATTGGTCTTCTGCCAACCGCTCCTCATTGATGAGGAAATGAACAAAGTTTGGTGGACCGCACTTTAGACTAAACCGAGAAAAGGAATAAAATCTGCGTTAAGTGTGCACACATAGAGAACCAATCCGAAGTGCGGCAAGTGCCGTAGATTATAGTTTTGAGCCCATCTTAGGGATAGCATTCTTCGTATGTCCGAAAGTGTAGCGCACCACTTGCCAAGACGTTCCAAACACCCTTTATGGAGTCCTATCCACTTTCCAAGGCATCCTGTTTGACCACTTTCTAGGATGAAGTGCATGTTCCACATGAACTGCTTATCACTCTTTACGCGGAGCACGCTCACATTCCACGAAGCGACCCACTCTCATCATGGAGCGCTACTCAATTTCTACCATGCGTCGCACGTTCTACATAAAACGCTACTGACTTTCTACGACGCGGCGCCCGCACACATGAAGCGCTAACCATTTTTACGACGTCCTGCTGATGTCATCTGAACGCCCACCCACTTTCCACGACGTCTTCATCTGAAGAACCACCTTCTTACCATGACGTACTGCTGACGTCATCTGAAGCCTTCCTACTTTCCATGACATCATCTGAAGGCCTACTTCTTTTCCACGAAGTCCTGGTCACGTTGTCTAGAGCCCCATCACCTTTCCCTTGTCTTGCAGACGTTATTTGAAGGCCTTTTCTATTTTTTTCTAGGACTTCTGACGATTTATCGATTTTTGTTGTGGTCAGGTAATATTTTAAAACTCTTTAACAAAATTCAAAATTAACGTGTTAACGCATTAACGGGTAATGCGTTTTTTATCGAAAATTAACGATTAACGCTTAACAAAAAAATTAATTTTCATTAACGCACACCACTGTTGCAAACGGTATCCTGAACATCAAACTGAGGTCATGCGCATGTCCCTTAATGTCCACTCCTCCTGAGGTTCAGCACACATTTCATGACATCCTCCACACCCCTATTGGGGTCCTGCCCACATTCCATAATATCCTGCACATCCCTACTAGGGTCCTGCACACGTTCCATAATGTCCTGCCCCCCCCCTACTGGAATCCTGCACAAGTTCCTATATGGCCTGCACACTCCTACTGAGGTCCTGCACACATTCAACGACGTCTTGCACACGGTGGTGGCCATCGTGTATCAACACCCACGAGGAGGCGGCATAAACGGGGAGGAGCGAGGTTCGTGATTGGACGCAACAAGGCCTAGCCCCGCGTAGCGTACAATCAGGAACCTCGCTCCTCCCCTGTTTCTCCTGCCTCCTCAGTGGTGGTGTTGGTACACAATGGCCACCACCCCTTGCACACCCCTAGTGGGGTCCTGCACAGGTCCCAAGATGTACTGCGCACTCCTACTGAGCTCCTGCACACATTCCATGACATCCTGCACACCCTTGCTGAGGTCCTGCACACATTCCACCACGTCCTGCACACTACTGTGATCTTGCACAGGTTCCATGATGTCCTGCACACTTCTACTAAGGTCATGCACACATTTTACGACGTCCTGCACACCCCTACTGGGGTCCTGGACAGGTTCTGTGATGTCCTGCCCACTCCAACTGATGTCCTGAACACATTCTACGACATCCTGCACACCCCTACGGGGCCCTGCACACGTTCCATGATGTCCTGCACACTCATACGAAGTTCCTGCACAAATTCTACGACGTCCTGCACATCCCTACTGGGGTCCTGCACAGGTCCAATAATGTCCTGCACACTCCTACTGAGGTCCTGCACACATTCTGCGACGTCCTGCACATCCCTACTGGGGTCCTGCACAGGTTCTATGATGTTGCGCACACTCCTGCTAAGATCCTGCACACGCTCCATGATGTCCTGCCCACTCCTACTGAGGTCCTGCACTCATTTCACGATGTCCTGCACACCCTTACTGAGATCCTTCACAGGTTACTTGATGTCCTGCCCACTCCTGCGGGGCGCCTGCATGCATCCCACGACGTCCTGCATACTCCTATTGCGGTCTCGCATAGTCAACCCACACTTCAACACGCCCTGCGACGCCTTCTTATCGATAATGCGCTTGGTACAAACACGCGCCGCGCTCATGAGCATCCCTCCCGCACAGCTTCCTCTTCCGAGCCGGACGTTAAATTACACCACCCTAGAGAGCAAGGTATTTGTATGGAGTCACTAAGAAAACAATGACTGATAACGAAAAAACCCGTCATTTTCATGAAGTGTTCTTTAGAGGCCGGTTTACGAGTTTCAATTGCCCGTTAGGGGCCCAGAAGTCATTATGGTGAGTTCTGCCAATTATTTTCGGCATTCCCGTGGTCGATTGCCTTTCGTCACAAATTTTCAAGCGATTTGGTCCACGTCTTTCAAAAAAATGAAATTCGACGGACGGAGGTTGAGGCGCAGGCCGAGGCGGAGGCGGTGGTGGAGAACGTTTTTGCGTACTTTTAGAGGTCATAACTTTAGAAAGCGGGGACCTGTTAGGATTAAATTTTGCACAAATATGTAAATTCTTACAGCGCATCGAGTGCACCAAAATTCCCATGAGAAATAATTGAGACTGCTATCATCGTTGTTTTGGAAACTCTGTAGAAATATTCTGAAAGTTGGGCTCCGCAGAAAAGGCCAAGGATTGGGCACTGCTCCAAAATGTCGTGGAATTGTTCCATTAGATTTGGCTATCAAACTGATTTCCTAAATGTAGTGAAATTGTTGAATCGATTTGGCTGTTGTTGGTATATGCAGATAACAAAGATTTGGCAGAAGCTCTATCAATTTTCAGAGTCAAATCACGCATTAGAAGGGGTTTTTCTTGGAGCGCATATTGAATCAAATGAGAACAAGAATGAGTCTAGCAGCCGAAACGTTCCCATACAATGTGAACCGTGAAAGCGTTGATGACACGAAGACATAGCGTCAGTAGCAAATAAATCGCGTGAGATTCCTTTTTCATGATTTTTATCTAATCGGTGAGGGAAGGTCCAGTACCTTAGTGGGAGCTACACTGAAAAGGCAGAATAACATTCGAAAACCTTATTTCTAGCCCAGAAGGCCATGTTTCGTTCAGCATTGTTGGCTGAGGATTTTTTTTTGTCTTCATTCGCTCGCCTGATAACCTTTTGACGCGTGATTTGACTGATAATTTTTAGAGCGCTTGCCAAATCCATTTGCAACAATTTTTTTATAATTAATGGTTATGTTATCTGCATATAGTACCAACAACAGCCAAATCAATTCAACAATTTCACCTCATTTACAAAATAAGTTTGGTAGCCAAATCTAATGAAACAATTTCACGACATTTTAGAGCAATGCCAAATCCTTGACCTTTTCTGCGGAGCTCAACTTTCAGAAATTGATTCAACGATTTCACTACATTTAGGAAATCAGTTTGATAGCCAAATCTAATGGAACAATTTCACGACATTTTAGAGCAATGCCAAATCCTTGACCTTTTCTGCAGAGCCCAAATTTCAGAGATTGCACAATTTTTTCCAAGGGTTTCCCTTCTACAACATCGTCAATCTCTAAGAGTGAAGTTTTTCTCGGAAACATAGTGGTAGAAATGAAGAAACAACCGCCAGGCTACGGCGCGAGGTGTGATACAACCCAACATTGGTCCGACCCCCCACCCAAGTCAAGCGATTTGCTCAACCCCCTGGGAAAATGATGGCGACCGCCGGGGGGGGCGGGGTCCTCATTTCGTAATTTTTTATTCTATAGTGGACGAATTTTTAATTCAAGACTACATCAAGACCTAATAATGCAATAAATAAATCCACGAAAGCAGACAAAAACAACTCTCCTACGACAATGGCACCAAATATTTGTTCAATTGCTGAACGTCCATTAGTGCCCTGAGGGCATATAGGTGCGGTTTCGAGCATGAAAACCACATTATGTAATTGGCGGTCCAGATGTGAAAACGCACCCTAAATTTCATGGATACGGCTTCAACCCGAACAGCGCTACATAGTGTGGGCGGAGCCTGTTTTCTTGCCCTGAGGGACATAGGTGCGGTTTCAGGCATGAAAACCACATCTAGTAATTGACTATCCGGATGTGAACACGCACCCAAAGTTTCATGGACGCAGCCTTAAGCCGAACAGCGCTACATAGGTTGGGGTCCATGGAAAAATCGATAGCAGTGAAATATTTATAAGTATTTAACGAAATTTGAATTAGAGAGTTTCGCGTTGCTACAACGTGCGAAAACCTAGTCACAGACCCAATCAATCAATTTCATTCTTTTACCCGGTTAAAAACGGTCTTTGAAGACCCATTTTTAGGTGTGATACAATCGATTGTATCACACCTAATTTGTATGGATTTAGGTGTGATACAATCGATTGTATAACACCTAAAAATGGGTCTTCAAATGCCGTTTTCAACCGGTTAAAAGAATGAAATTGATTAATTGGGTCCGTGACTAGGTTTTCCGCACGTTGTAGCAACGCGAAACTCCCTAATTAAGAATTCGATAAATACTTGTAAATATTTCACAACAATTCCAGACGGAACATTTTTTCATGAACCCCAGCCTATGTAGCGCTGTTCGGATTGAAGCTGCATTCACGAATTTTTGGGAGCGTTTTCACATCCGGATAGCCAATTACTAAATGCGGTTTTGATGCCTGAAATAGCACCTATCTGCCCTCAGGGCATGAAAACAGGCTCCGCCCACCCTATGTAGCGCTGATCAGATTGAAGCTGCATCCATGAAACTTTGGGAGCGTTTTCACATGCGGATATTCGTATTCAAAATGTGGGTTCAGCGCAAGGGACCGCTCCTATGTGCCCTGAGAGCGTAAAAATCGAAAGGCGATTTCATTAAGGAAATTGTAAGAGATATCACAGTGAGCAACGCTCTTTTGTGACAGTCAGCTATCCATCGTTTTACAGCTTTGCGAAATTTTTATATTTAGCGGGATCGAACCTGTGAACTCTAAATCGCCTAAGAATGCATCTTCGACTAAGAAATTCCAGAATATCGGTGTCATTTCGTTGACAGGATACTCCGCTTGTAATGACCTCGATGACATTGAATACTCAACACCGCTGCTGTTGACATATCCAAGAGCGCTTTGGCGACACATTTTACCTTTCCAAGACTCCTTCTCCATGTCAGAGTCATTAACGATGGCCGTGCTACCGTCGTCCATTGTCTTGCATGATTTATCACCAGTGAATTGTAAGCTCTTCTTGTGTGTCCCTGCCTTATTTTTATATTTCCATTTCTTATCTTGCCTCATTTGTTTTTTCGCAAATGCTTCTCACTAATCAGTTTCTTTTTTAATCTCCTGTCTCATGTTGCTCTCTCAGTATAAGGCAGCGTCCATACGTGGCGAGAGCGGGCGTTCCCGCTGTTGTGCGCCTCTCGACGCTCCTCAACGCTGCCTGCGAATTAACACAGGCAAACACCCCTGCCCCAAGTTGATTCGATTGAAAACGTTTCATCGGGTGACCAATCGCTGAAATCGTCGCAACGGCTAATGATTTCCCACGGTTTTCAACGTCCGTGGTGGCATTATGAAAAACAAGGGGAGTGGTTTTGATACAGGTTTAATGCCACCTGTTTTAGTGATGGAGCAGTAAGCTTGAAACTTGCTGCTTGCTTCGTGGCGCTGCCGCGCGAGAGCGAGCGGGCGAGGGTGCGCGAGAAGGAGCGCCTGTGAGCGGCTAGCGAATCATGTGCTCACGATGACCTTCGATTTTGCGTAATCGCACGCTCTCGCCACGTATGGACGTAGCCTATTCTCCAGTTTTAATTTGACCTCCTATTGTGATCTCATTTTGCCGTCATTTTTTATACTAACGATATGGTTCTTAACCCCCTCCGGCCTGATAGGAGTCCATATTGTTTCTTGGTTGACCGAAGGTCCGACCCCCCATCCCACCGGAAGTCGATGGGTCCGACCCCCCTCTGTGATACACCACACCTCACGCCGAACCCTGACAACCGCTCCGCTGCTAAGACTGCAAGATAATAGTTGCGACGCGGCTTCCTACAAATGAGATACAAGGCATATACTTTTTAAATTTAAAAGTCGAAAGAATAAAGAAATGAGTTTTGAAATGACCCAATTGTACAGGGTTCTACGCACTATCCTAGACGGGGGGGGGCACCCACCATTCAAGACAGAAATGAAATGAACCACCGATAAGCAAGGCTACCAGTCGAAGTATTTCCATAGAGCTCTTATAAAAAATGATTGATAGCGCAGTATCAGGCATCTTTTATCAGAGTTTTCATCATTTTTATGAGTAAATATTGGGTGGCCCCACTACGTCAAGGATAGACCCAGGGTCAGCCGCTCTAGCCAAACTTCACCGGTTCATGCTGATGTGGCTCGTCTGCGCCGGCCCGTATGTCTGATTCGGACTTCTCCAAAGGTCAGCAGTTGAGGATCTGCCTGGACTACAAAGCAGAAAAATGGCAACACCGGTGGTGAAGATGTAGCGAATTCAGAGTCAGAACTTAAAAAATTTTAGGGTTAACTCGAGTGAGATTACGGTAGCCCTGTTCTGGCGCACTTAACTATCGTTCTTGTAGATTCGGAGGCATGGCTTGCATACGGTGTCCTGAACATTAAACTGAGGTCATGCGCACGTCCCTTGATGTCCTGCACACTCCTACTGAGATCCAGCACACATTCCGTGACGTGCTGCTCATCCTTATAGGGGTCTTGCACACCTTTCATGATGTCCTGCGCACTCCTACTAAGGTCCTGCACACATTTCATGATGTCCTGCACACCCCTAGTGGGGTCCTGCACACGTTCTATGATGTCCTGCACACTTTTACTAAGGTCCACATGACGTCCTGCTCATTCCTACAGGGGTCCTTCACACGCTTCATGATGTCGTGCACATTCCTACTGATGTCCTGCACACATTTAATGGAGTCCTGCTCATCCCTACTGGGGTCTTGCACACGTTTTTGATGTCCTGCACACTCCTACTAAGGTCCTGCACACCCCGACTGGGGTCCTGCACACGTTCCGTGATGTCCTGCACACCTCTATGGGGATCCTACACACGTTCCATGATGTCCTGCACACTCCTAATGAGGTCCTGCGCACGTTCCTTGTTTTTCTGTACACTCCTACTAAGGTCCTGCAAACCCCTACTGGGGTCCTGCACACGTTCCCTGATGTCCTGCACACACCTAATAGCGTTCTGCACAAGTTCCTTGATGACCTGCACACACCTAATGAGGTCCTGCACTGCACCCATTCTATGACGTTCCGCACACTCCTACTGGGGTCCCGCACAGGTCCCATGATGTCTTGCACACTCCTGCTGAGATCCTGCACACATTCTACGACGTTCTGCACACCACTACTGGGGTCCCGCACAGGTCCCATGATGTCCTGCACACTCCTACTGAGGTTCCGCACACGTCCCATGATGTACTGCACACTCCCACTGAAGTCCTGCGCACAATCTACGACGTCCTGCACACCCGTACTGGGGTCCTGCACAGGCCCCATAATATAATGCACTTTCATACTGAGGTCCTGCACACATTCTACGGCGTCCTGCACACCCCTACTGGGACACTTTACTCGGGTCCTGCACAAGTTCCTTGATGTCCTGCACACTCCTACTGAGGTCCTGCACCCATTCTACGACGTCCTGCACACCACTACTGGGGTCCTGCACAGGTCTCATAATGTCCTGCACACTCCTACTGAGGTTCTGCACACGTCCCATAATGTACTGCACACTCCCACTGAAGTCCTGCACACAATCTACGACGTCCTGCACACCCCTACTGGGGTCCTGCACAGGCCCATAATGTAATGCACTTTCATACTGAGGTCCTGCACACATTCTACGGCGTCCTGCACACCCCTACTAGGATCCTGCACAGGTCCCATAATGTCCTGCACACTCCTACTGAGGTCCTGCACACATTTTACCACGTCCTGCACACCCCCTACTAGGGTCCTGCACAGGTCCCATGATGTCCTGCCGTCCTCCTCCGAACCGCACGTTTGAAGTACACCACCCTAGAGAGTAAGGTGTTTACATGGACTCTAAGAAAACAATGGCTGATAACGAGAAAATCCATCATTTTTATAAACTAATCTTGAGAAGCCGGTTTCCGAGTTCGAAACGCCCGTTAAGCGCCCAGAAGTCATTATGGTGAGTTCTGACAAATATTCTCGTCATTTCCGTGGCCGATTACCTCTAGTCACAATTTTTTAAGCGATTTGGTCCACGCCTTCCAAAAAAACGGAATTCGACGGACGGAGGTGACGGCGGTGGCGGAGGCGGTGGAGTAGAACGTTTTTGCGTACATTGAGAGGTCATAACTTTAGTAAGCGGGAACCAGTTAGGATGAAAAGTTGCACGCGTATAGAATTTCTTGCAGCGCATCGAATGGTGTACAGATCATACCTCTGGTGACGGTATGAATAGGTGATCTCATTGTAGGGTGCGCGCTTCGCGCGCACCACAATTTCAATTCATAGCTTCTCCCAGGGCTGGTTCATTTCATTGAATGTAGAAGAAGTTTATAAATTGCCAATGGCAAGAAATTATCACGGAAGTGTAAAGTTTTTCTTTCCAGAGTTCTCCATAGTTAGGTTCTGATATCGTGATATCTTTATCACCGGTGAGGCTGCTTCCTTACTCCCTAGTCTGTGCAGAGCTTCAGCCGCTAACCTCTTGAGAAAGACGGTGTGGTTTGTGAATGTAACACACCGCTCTTGATTTCTTCTATACCCTATCCTATAGCAATGGGGTACTCAGTTTACCGTGAGGATTTTGTGCCGTTGGCAATTTGATATCGTTCGATTTTAGGTATATATCTCCGGGTTTTTAAATCATCACCACCGGTGGAGCTGTTTTGCCACTTCCTAGTCCAGGCAGATCCTCAACAGCTGACGCCTAGAGAAGAACGGTATGTAGGCTCTGTTTCATTCCAAGTGAACTCATGCTTTCGGTTTTCACAGCGCGGAGCGGTGGTTTTTTCGTCGAAACCTTCTTATCACTAGTTATATTGCACCGAGGCCCACCGCTCCGCTGCTGGTGATAATCGAAATCGACAGGTCACTAGGGATGTACCAGAGCTTAACTGAACACACACCGCTCTTCACTTCCCTTTATCAATTGGTTATCATCAATTTTGTTTACGACAGCCATACTTCCCAGAGCTCCATACCTATACACGTTGATAATTTGCCACCGACACAAAATTCTTATTCAGGAAATTATCCTGTTAGGGTTCCGCTCTGGAATATGGAGCAAGTTAAAACCTGTTTTACGTTCACCATGTTAAGAAGCGTATGAACCTAAAGCTTCTCCGAACGATTTGATTTGATTTATTACACGTTAAAACCATGTAAGAGAAAAACAAAACAACGCGACACCTTAACCTCAAGTTAAAGACAGTGGTAGCGATCAAACATGGTTCTCGTTTTTTTCTCTCTAAACCCTTTTCTGGGTCTCGAGTAGTAGGACCTATGAGAAAAAATCGCGAAAAAACCACTGTTTTGGGCCAAATTTGAAGCCTGAACTTCCTTGTCTTTTGCTGGTGAATTAGACCACTTCGCATCATCGGCATCGATGACCTCTTATATCAAGAACATCAGCTGGCTTTAAATTGAATTTCAATCAATGAACATAATCCTTCGGACTTATCTAGTCAAAAAACATTGACTAAAGTGCTTGCTTTCATTGTTCAAGTGTTTTTATTAGGCAAATTCGCATTTATTTTTTCTTCCGAATGTCGATGACTTCTGACTGCTCGGCATGAGACGGCGATCTTTTTTTACGGCGCTGTGCACGTGTGCACGAACTGCCATCTTTGGGCCCTAGAAACCCTAAATCTGACCCGTTTTTCACCGCGCTAGCTTCATAGTTTCTCAGCTGTTTTTGATCTAAGTTGATTTTTGTAGTTTTTTCGATAAAGTTTTTCATCGTGACCACTGCCTTTAAAGAGACTGATTATGCACTGCGTCTAATAAAGATAGGACACCACCTGAATTTGCCGGTTTCGTATTCGTTGAGCAAGGTAGATCTTTTTCGTTAACATTACTGTGATCAGAATGCGAAGTAACTCTCGTGTACCTCTTGTGGGCTAAATCGAATGTTTGTGCACTTTTCTGGAATAAATTTGTCTTTTAAATCGCGTATCAAAAAAGATAGGACACCCCTGGGCTAAATCGGATTTCTTGTCCGATAGAATTGTGTGATCAATAATCTAATGAGCGATATGCCTTCCTTGCACTTTTACTGTCACAAATACTCGATTTCGTATACTTTGACCAAATTGCTCGGCC
Organism: Aplectana chamaeleonis; assembly: GCA_029168955.1. NCBI lineage: Eukaryota > Metazoa > Nematoda > Chromadorea > Rhabditida > Cosmocercidae > Aplectana > Aplectana chamaeleonis. The sequence goes on along the minus strand of JAPDOI010001197.1, from coordinate 189,292 downwards.
TTCGCCAGTCGATCTTGCTCCGTTTCTCGGTTACTGCCTGTTGGAGCGCAGAAAGCGGGAGAAATCGCCGGCTATTGGCTCAAACCCGACAAACTAAAATATCTCAGAGATTCCTCGATTTGTTGAGATCAGGACTGCAGACTATCCATTCTGGACAAGATAGTTATTGCCGAGAATAGAAGCCGAACTAGGACCTGCTCGCAAGAACGTTTTGGTTGTCCTGCTAGAAACTGCGACTTTGCCGCCCGAAAACGTGGGGAAATGGAATTAGGTGTCTCTCTCACGTCGCCTAGTACTCGCGGAGATCATCCGACTGCTTGCAAACGAAAGCTGTAGACGTCCTCGACAGGCAAAAGCTCTGACAGATTATGGGAGATCTGCGACCACAGTTCCGATTTCTGAAGTGGACGGCCACTTTGACTATTTGTGTATAGGCGAAGGTTTCTGACGGAAAGAAGTCTTTTCTCAATGGTTCTGATGGTCGGAAGTGCTACTAAAGGAATTCGAGAGTAGGTGCTGTTCACTTTAGCCGTCGGAACTGCGGTCACAGATCTCCCAAAATCTGTCAGAGCATTTGCAAGTCAAGGATGTCTGCAGCTTGCGTTTTCCAGCAGTAGGATGATTGCCAAGGAGTACCAGAGTATATCAGAGTGACACCTACTCCAATTTTCCCAGGTTTTGGGGCGACAAAGTTGCAGTTTCTAGCAGGACAACCAGAAAGTTCACATGAGCAGGTCTGGGGTCGGCTTCTTCGCTCGGCAATAACTATCTTTCACAGAGTTGATAGTCTACACTCCTGATCTCAACAAAATGAAGAGCCTCTGGGATATTTTGGTTCATCGGGTCTGGGCCAAAGGCCGGCGATATCTCTCGATTGTTGCGCTACAACAGGCAATAACGGAGAAATAGAGCAAAATCGACTGGCAAAGGCCGATCAATTCGGTCGAAGGTATACGAAATCGAGTATTTGTGGCAGTAAAAGTGCAAGGAAGGCCAATCGCCAATTAGATTTGTAACCACACGATTTTACCGGACAAGAAATCTGATTTAGCCCAGGGGTGTCCTATCTTTTTGATTCGCGATTTAAAACATAATTTTAATCTAGAAAGGTGCACAAACACCCGATCTAACCCAAAAAGGTTTACGGGGATAATTTTATAGTCTGATCACAGTAGCATTAATGAAAAAGATCTACCTCTTTCAACAAACACCAGACCGGCAAATTCAGGGGGTGTCCTATCTTTATGATACGCAGAGTAGTAGGGCAATAATAAAACAAATCGATAACGATAGGTCGGCTTATGGCGGTCTTCGTTAGTGGATATGTATAGCACTATATGGCTTCACTAAACGATAGACAGAATTTGCCGTCCTCTCTCCATCAACAATGTGTAGCATGAAAGCTTCGCCAAACGATATACCGACTTAGCCGCTGGCATCCCCCATTAACCACTCAGGCATACCATCGCTCCAAGTGGTACCGGAGAGCTACTCGAGCGGCGCTGCCTCTCCGCTCCGAGCGAAAATCAGCAATCTACTCGGGCCACAGCAGCCACTCTCCGGGCCACAGCAGTACCGCTCGGAGCGATCTTCGGTCCCAACTGGCACTGCGGTGGCTCTTCGGGCAAATCAGCGAAGCTGCACCGATGGCTTCTCTTCGTTTCTTTACTCGTTTCTGCTCCACTAATTTGCTCTCTTTCTTATTTTTCTCTTCTCCCAGTCCTCCTTTTCTTTCTCTCCTATTTCCTCATCCCCCCTTCTTTCTTTACTCTCGAGAAACAAATTCTTCTCTATCTAACGCTGCCTTCCACTTGGTCAAAAGCCTGCTTGTTTGCGAAATATATGCTATGATTCAGTGGTAATCTTCAGTACTGTGCATCTTCAAGTGCTGCTGTTTACTTTGAGGTGAACCACCAAACCTGCTGTAGTTGACAGAATATCTGAGCCACCTTAGAACTAGATGGTAGCGTTTGCGAAAAATTTCGACAGAGCGTAATTAATGCCTTTAGCTGATCTTATGAATTTGCAACTTCGGTCTTTTCCAACTTATTCAAGAAGTTAAGGCCTCGACGCTCCGAGGTTATGTATAATGGCTAAGTCCTAATCAATTGTTTTCGACAATTGACGATAGTTTATTTCGAAAATTCGATTCTCGCCTTTTTCAACGATTTTCAAAAATCTTTCTTACTTTGATACTTTTATGATTCATTCAGCTGACAATCTTTTCAGCGCGGACCACAACTCTAACATTCTGCGCGATTCCTGACCAATTGTATCCAGCACGACCCCAGTCGCGCGATGACTCCTAAAATCGACTCAGACTATCTTGATGGAGGTCGTGCCAGCGGCCTCTTTGTGTCTGGGAGCCATTCTGTAACGCAGAGACTCCACCTATCATCAGCAGTTCTTCGCAGTAAATGGCCGGCCTGCCATGCTTTGATTTCGCCATGTGCTGCAGCGGATCCTTCAAACGCGACTTCTGCCTCATTTCTGAACTTCGCATGCCTTGTTGCCACTGCTGGGCCCGTAGCAATCTCGTTGAAAGGTGGGAGCTCATAGCTGCCTCCCCGGCGCGAGGTGGTGGCTCATCGCAGGCGAAAGAGGCGGCCGCCCTATCCTAATGCACGTGTGTGCGTGCTGGGTGGTGACTTCGCTCGCGGCCGAATGTCACCCACCTCGGCATGCAGCCATGCACCTCAGGTCTAAAGGTAGCCACGAGCTGCGAGTGGAAAGTGGAAATAGCGCGCACATTGCAGGCGCGTAGGGAGGGAGCCAAGTCATGGGTCGTGGTGCATGACCGAGGATGGTGGCGGCGCTGGGAGAGAACACCATCGCTTGATCTTCTTGACGACGTTTGACCATCCCCGTTAGGGTTCGTAAAATTCTGAGTATTGGGCTGATCATGCGAAAATTCACGCAGTGGCTGTGTTTGGGCTTTGAAATGATAGCCTCCCATAACATGTGATAAATCTTGAGAAAAAAATCTTTTATGAAGCAAACAACAACGAAAAACGCTTCAATGAGCTGATTATTGCTGCAATGATGTTGGCCGTCTTTCATAATCAATCGCTCCTCATCAGCTGTTGATTTTTTGCGAGCAAAAATTGTTTCCTATTATTATTATTATTATTTCTGTTTCTGACTCCTCAGGTTGGCTACTTTTTTCATAAAAGGCTGTACGTAAAGTGTCTATACTGTATGTTCCATTCCGTGAGTTGAGTTTCCTTCGCGAAAAAAACGAAAATAATGTGATGTTGAATTCGACAAATTTTTTATCTCCAGAGTGCTTTGCGGATTTTTCGTATGGTTTCATGGTTCACTCATTCTGCTACATGGGGTCCTGCACACACTCCATGATGTCCTGCACACATTTCATGATGTCCTGAACACTCCTACTGAGGTCCTGCACATATAGCAGAATCAGTGAACCATGAAACCATACGAAAAATCCGCAAAGCACTCTGGAGATAAAAAATTTGTCGAATTCAACATCACATTATTTTCGTTTTTTTCGCGAAGGAAACTCAACTCACGGAATGGAACATACAGTATAGACACTTTACGTACAGCCTTTTATGAAAAAAGTAGCCAACCTGAGGAGTCAGAAACAGAAATAATAATAATAATAATAGGAAACAATTTTTGCCCGCAAAAAATCAACAGCTGATGAGGAGCGATTGATTATGAAAGACGGCCAACATCATTGCAGCAATAATCAGCTCATTGAAGCGTTTTTCGTTGTTGTTTGCTTCATAAAGATTTTTTCTCCAAGATTTATCACATGTTATGGGAGGCTATCATTTCAAAGCCCAAAACACAGCCACTGCGTGGAATTTTCGCATGATCAGCCCAATACTCAGAATTTTACTTGAACCCTAACGGGGATGGTCAAACGTCGTCAAGAAGATCAAGCGATGGTGTTCTCCTCCCAGCGCCGCCACCATCTCGGTCATGCACCACGACCCATGACTTGGCTCCCTCCCTACGCGCCTCTGCAATGTGCGCGCTATTTCCACTTTCCACTCGCAGCTCGTGGCTACCTTTTAGACCTGAGGTGCATGGCTGCATGCCGAGGTGGGTGACATTCGGCTGCGAGCGAAGTCACCACCTCAGCACGCACACGTGCATTAGGATAGGGCGGCCACCACCTCTTTCGCCTGCGATGTGAGCCACCACCTCGCGCCGGGGAGGCAGCTATGAGCTCCCACCTTTCAACGAGATTGCTACGGGCCCAGCAGTGGCAACAAGGCATGCGAAGTTCAGAAATGAGGCAGAAGTCGCGTTTGAAGGATCCGCTGCAGTACATGGCGAAATCAAAGCATAGCCGGGCCGGCCATTTACTGCGAAGAACTGCCGATGATAGGTGGAGTCTCTGCGTTACAGAATGGCTCCCAGACACAAAAAGAGGCCGCTGGCACGACCTCCATCAAGATAGTCTGAGTCGATCTCGAAACATTTTAGGAGTCATCGCGCGATCAGTCGTGCTGGATACAATTGGTCAGGAATCGCGCAGAATGTTAGAGTTGCGGTCCGCGCTGAAAAGATTGCCAGCTGAATGAATCATAAAAGTATCAAAGTAAGAAAGATTTTTGAAAATCGTTGAAAAAGGCGAGAATCGAATTTTCGAAATAAAACTATCGTCAATTGTCGAAAAAACAATTGATTAAGGACTTAGCCATTATACATAACCTCGGAGCGTCGAGGCCTTAACTTCTTGAATAAGTTGGAAAAGACCGAAGTTGCAAATTAGTAAGATCAGCTAAAGGCATTATTTACGCTCTGTCGAAATTTTTCGCAAACGCTACCATCTAGTTCTAAGGTGGCTCAGATATTCTGTCAACTACAGCAGGTTTGGTGGTTCACCTCAAAGTAAACAGCAGCACTTGAAGATGCACAGTACTGAAGATTACCACTGAATCATAGCATATATTTCGCAAACAAGCAGGCTTTTGACCAAGTGGAAGGCAGCGTTAGATAGAGAAGAATTTGTTTCTCGAGAGTAAAGAAAGAAGGGGGGATGAGGAAATAGGAGAGAAAGAAAAGGAGGACTGGGAGAAGAGAAAAATAAGAAAGAGAGCAAATTAGTGGAGCAGAAACGAGTAAAGAAACGAAGAGAAGCCATCGGTGCAACTTCGCTGATTTGCCCGAAGAGCCACCGCAGTGCCAGTTGGGGACCGAAGATCGCTCCGAGCGGTACTGCTGTGGCCCGGAGAGTGGCTGTTGTGGCCCGGAGTAGATTGCTGATTTTCGCTCGGAGCGGGAGAGGCAGCGCCGCTCGAGTAGCTCTCCGGTACCACTTGGAGCGATGGTATGCCTGAGTGGTTAATGGTGGATGCCAGCGGCTAAGTCGGTATATCGTTTGGCGAAGCTTTCATGCTACACATTGTTGATGGAGAGAGGACGGCAAATTCTGTCTATCGTTTAGTGAAGCCATATAGTGCTATACATATCCACTAACGAAGACCGCCATAAGCCAACCTATCGTTATCGATTTGTTTTATTATTGCCCTACTACTCTGCGTATCATAAAGATAGGACACCCCCTGAATTTGCCGTTCTGGTGTTTGTTGAAAGAGGTAGATCTTTTTCGTTAATGCTACTGTGATCAGACTATAAAATAACCCCCGTAAACCTTTTTGGGTTAGAGCTATCGTTGAATACCTCATACTGATTTCATGTAGTTTGAATATTTGATAAATGTTGAATGAAACGTGAGAATGAGACAATTTAAACGTGACGGAAAAAGACGACATCGGGCGGATATGGTTGTGACACCCACGACATAGCTGCATATTGCGTCCTACAAACTTCCATAGTGACGGATCATTGTGGAACTGACGTAGAATGCTATAGTTAGTGGTTATTGGAATGAGGTCGACAAAGCCAACCTTTCGTCCAGTTTAGCCAAAAGAATATTACACTCTGTTGATGAAGGAGAACCGGCAAAGCCGGTATATGGTTTGGCGAAGCCAAACGAACGCTACACATGCTCAGGCAAACCATCGCACCGAGCGGGACCGGCTCCTCCCAATTATGACGTAATCGCCCGGACAGCGGGCGGGGTGCCAACTGACACCGCTGTCCCTGTCCGGTGCCAGTTCGCCCCTCGGCCGCTGTCCGGTTGCTCTCGGGAACACAGCAGTGGGAGCAGTGTAAGCCAGACCGTCACTTTGTACACTGCAATCACGAACCCAGCATGGAATCCCACTGCCAATTGCAGTACTTACGCTTTCAAAAGCTTCAGCTATTCTCCTTCCTTATCCTCCGTGACCGAATCTCAGCGTTGCTAAATGTGGGCGGGGTTAGTGGTGCGTGCAGCATTGTGGAGAGGTAGGGAGCGTTCTATGGAAGACTTGCACGGAAAACGAGTAGCCATTAATGCGGAGGGTGTACCGCGTCATTGCAAATGGCAAACGCTTCATAAGAAGCGTGCTCCGCGTGTATGAAAAATGAGCCGCGCACCATGAGAAGCGTGAGCCGCGTCATGAAAAATGAGTCGCGCACTATGGGAAGCGTGCTCCGCCTCACGGAAAGTGAGTCGCGTTATTGAGAAGCGCGCTCCGCTTCATGCAAACTGAGTCACCCTTCATAAAAAGTGGGTTCCGCGTAATGGAAAATGAGTCGCGCACCACGAGGAGCGTGCACCGCGTCATGGAGTATAAGTCGCGCACAATGAGAAGCGTGCGCCGCGTCATGGAATACGAGTCGCGCAAAATGAGAAGCGTGCTCCGCGTCATGGAAATAGAGTCACGCCTCTTAAGAGGCGTGCGCGTCGTCATGAAAAAACCGAGTCGCGTCATCAAGAAGCGCGCTCCGCTTCATGGAAACTAAGTCACGCATCATATGAAGCGTGCTCCGCGTCATGGAAAATGAGTTTCGTAATGAGTTTTCTAGCTTCACTACGTGGAATTGCGCCCGCATTGTGGTAATTTTGAAAACTTTGAATTTTTCCTACAAAAAAATGAAAATTTAAAATTGAATTTCTGGTGGAAACACCGGCTTCAGAACTCATCCCAGAGCCCTTCTAGAACTTCATAATATCTCGAATTCACTGACTACGAAATATTTTTACAAATTCTTCGCGATGAAAAGATTTAGGTCGTGTTTCAGATAATCATATCTCTAACTGGCTCTGTTCGTTTCGATCGAAATGGCACTGTTCTTCAACACGTTTCTTCAGCACATAAGCTGCCAAAAATGCATATTGGATAACCCCATCCCCTCTAAAAAAAAACCTCACCTACATATTAGCATACCGTGAGACACATTGCGTACAGTACTTATGAACAAAGACGAAGAAAGAATTTGAACAGTAAGGAAGGGAGGAAACGGCAGCAGCAGTCAAGCACAGCAGCAGGATTCATGGTGATGATCAATTTTCTTTAAAGAAGAAAAGCACAAGGGGTTAATGATTATGAGCTCCTATCAGACAAAAATCTGGACGATAATTTCTCGAAAGAAAAATCCAGAAGTCTGAGAGATACCTATTAGCATTCAACAGTTGTTTTCACTTTTTCGCCCTAGAAATCATCAAGAACAGGCCTACACCACGGTTTTCAAAAGGTAGCTGAGTTATCATCAAAATTGATGGGTGTAGGTAAAATTCTCATGATGACTTGTGAATGTTTTCCCAGCCTCTGAAAAGGGAATTTTTCTTTTCGGAAACATGAAATATTCAAAAACATTAAGATTTGCTTCTTTTCTTAACTCATTTTAGTTCGATGTTTGTTAAACGAATAGCAACGTGTTCATGTACAAACATGGTTCTCGGAAGCAAAATGATAAGTTTTGTAAGAATAGGTATAATTCTGGAACTGGAACATCGCCTGCTTAGTTTAGAAGAAGGTAAATATAGCACGGGAGGAAAAAGGATAATTCTCAACGTCAAGCATCACTCTGACTAATTCTAGAGTAATCTGCGGACTTTTCGAGAAAAAACAGAAAACATGAACTTCTTTGCAAATTCGAAAATTCGTTTTTGTGCGACTGCTGAAAACGTATAAGCAGAGATAGCCGTGCATAGTTTGCAATAAACTTGTCAGAATAGGATGGACTGCAGGCCCAAAGGGAATGATTTTGATGGAATAGATTGTTGTTGACTGTTTCGTTGATCTCACACCTTTGTTAATACGGAGAATGCCGCCTTCAACATGGTCGCACGGTTCAGTTGCTGTGCGCGCTGCGATGCGACAGGCATCCGTGGTTCGACTCCGTCACATAACTGATTTTTGCAAATAAAATCATCCTGTACAGAAGGGTCGCTCCGGGTTGGCGACATTAGGTGGCATCTGGGCACGATGTGCCTCAGGTCGGTTGCCATCTTTATGTGGTGGTGGCGGCGGAGGGTTTGCTACGGGCCCTGGCGTCGGCTCGTCTTCAGAAGACAGAATTGTCGAAAAATACTATTGATTAAGGATTTAGCCATTATTCATAACTTTGGAACTTTGGAGCTTAAGCTTCTCGGATAAGTCAGAAAAGACAGAAGCTGTAAAATCACAAAATCAGCTAAAAATCATTATCATGCTCTGTCTTTTAAGTTTCGCAAACGCTATCATCTAGTTGTAAGTTGGCTCAAATATTCTGTTAACTATGGCAGGTTTGGTGGTTCACCTCAAAGTAAATAGATGCTTTCAATGATACACAGTACTGAAGATGGTGCGAAACTAACTGAGGGGGGCCACTCAGAATTCAAATGAGGAATGAATGGTACCGTTTTCAGAAATTGAACTAGTTCCATGGAATTTCTAGGTAATAACAAGTGACAACGTTATCGCATATCTGATAATCAGAGAAATTTTCATTTTCATAGCTGAATCTTTCGATTTCTATGGATAAATCTTTAGTGCCCTCGCCCTAGTTTTGCACTGTGAAGATTAGAACTGAATTACAGCATATAATTAGCAAATGCGAAGGCTTTGGTACAAGGGGGAGGAAGCGTTAAATAGAAATACTGCACGAGTAGAAAGGAGTCCGGCGCCTGCAACGTGCCCGAGGACGGCATGGGTCGATGGTATTGATAATATTGATGGCAGTCGCTACTGCCGGCGGGGGCAGCGAAGCTGTAGCGGATGTCACTAATATTATCAATGCCATCGTTAGCCTAATGCCTAACGCACGCTGTTATTACTCCAAATGGTCTTTCGGAATACCTAGATCGTACGCCCCTAGATGAGAAGATCACCCAACGCAAGATTGTAACATGTCGAGAACTAACACTGCGAGTAGGAAGTGGGTAAGATACCAGTACTTGAGTTTCGGTGTGCTGTGCGTGCCGGGCTTCCATCGAAACGTATCCTTCTCAAAGCTTGTGTGAGCGTGAATAAAAGTTACAAATTAGGCGATTGATCGAGATGAGCAAAGAACGCTCCGCATGGCCATCACGCTGCCTATGGAGCTCTACTGATTTTTCCATGATGCGGTTCACGCTTCATAAGATGCGTGACTCAGTGTCTATAACGCTTATCACGGTACGTGACTCATTTTCCGTGACGCGGAGCACGCTTCTCATGGTGCGCGACTGATTCTCCATGACGCGGCTCACGCTTCTCGCGGTGCGCGACTCATTTTCCATGACGCGGAGCACGCTTCATATGATGCGTGACTCATTTTCCATGACGCGGAGCACGCTTCATATGATGCGTGACTTAGTTTCCATGAAGCGGAGCGCGCTTCTTAATGACGCGACTCGGTTTTTTTCATGACGACGCGCACGCCTCTTAAGAGGCGTGACTCTATTTCCATGACGCGGAGCACGCTTCTCATTTTGCGCGACTCGTATTCCATGACGCGGCGCACGCTTCTCATTGTGCGCGACTTATACTCCATGACGCGGTGCACGCTCCTCGTGGTGCGCGACTCAATTTCCATTACGCGGAACCCACTTTTTATGAAGGGTGACTCAGTTTGCATGAAGCGGAGCGCGCTTCTCAATAACGCGACTCACTTTCCATGAGGCGGAGCACGCTTCCCATAGTGCGCGTCTCATTTTTCATGACGCGGCTCACGCTTCTCATGGTGCGCGGCTCATTTTTCATACACGCGGAGCACGCTTCTTATGAAGCGTTTGCCATTTGCAGTGACGCGGTACACCCTCCGCATTAATGGCTACTCGTTTTCCGTGCAAGTTTTCCATAGAACGCTCCCTACCTCTCCACAATGCTGCACGCACCACTAACCCCGCCCACATTTAGCAACGCTGAGATTCGGTCACGGAGGATAAGGAAGGAGAATAGCTGAAGCTTTTGAAAGCGTAAGTACTGCAATTGGCAGTGGGATTCCATGCTGGGTTCGTGATTGCAGTGTACAAAGTGACGGTCTGGCTTACACTGCTCCCACTGCTGTGTTCCCGAGAGCAACCGGACAGCGGCCGAGGGACGAACTGGCACCGGACAGGGACAGCGGTGTCAGTTGGCACCTCGGCCGCTGTCCGGGCGATTACGTCATAATTGGGAGGAGCCGGTCCCGCTAGGTGCGATGGTTTGCCTGAGCATGTGTAGCGTTCGTTTGGCTTCGCCAAACCATATACCGGCTTTGCCGGTTCTCCTTAATCAACAGAGTGTAATATTCTTTTGGCTAAACTGGACGAAAGGTTGGCTTTGTCGACCTCATTCCAATAACCACTAACTATAGCATTCTACGTCAGTTCCACAATGATCCGTCACTATGGAAGTTTGTAGGACGCAATATGCAGCTATGTCGTGGGTGTCACAACCATATCCGCCCAATGTCGTCTTTTTCCGTCACGTTTAAATTGTCTCATTCTCACGTTTCATTCAACAATTATCAAATATTCAAACTACATGAAATCAGTATGAGGTATTCAACGATAGCTAATCCTTGCTCTTGAAAATCCGAAAAGACAGTATTGTGAATTACTCAGTATGTTTAGCAGCACCTTCGAAGCAGTGTACAGCCTGGCTCCCGGAAACAAGTTCAAGCTGCTTTAGGTATAGATGAATGCGGGAGGCCGCGCTATGTGTTCAAGGCTCATCAGAAGTCAATCTTCAGATCTCACCTACGACTTTTTAGATTTTAACTTGGACCTCAGTTGCCTACCGGAGCTAATACCACACGAATGAATTCAGAAAGTAAAAAAAAATCTGTTCACCGTGTAAAGGAAAATTCGATTGTGATCCGCCTCTAACCCGCAGTGCCGCTCACAGGGAAGACTTCCACCTGTCTCCGCCTAGACTCCTTCCTGGGGAACTTGCTGTTCGTGCCAAAAAACCGTGTCTGGATTCCTATTGCTGTCGTGGAGGTAGACAAACTAAAAATCATTCATTTCCGGACAAAAAGCTTTTCGAAAAAATTCCCGAAAAGCGGTTTAATCATTGCCACGCCTAACTTGTGTCATCATTTTGGGAGGGTGGCAATTGTAAAACCTCGAACTTTTTCGAGAATCTCAACCAGGCTCATATATTCTATAAGGACATTAGGCGAACAAAGCGACCGAACTTTTTTTTACGCTGCGACAACCCCGCATAACTGCCAGCGAGCGGTAGCCGGCGCGGCTACGATAATGTCAGAAAACATTTTTGTTGCCGCGTCAAGGCTGACGCTCGGCGACCAGTCGCCGGTCGATGCAGCTCTGCAGACCTCTTAACTGCGCTGAGTGATATAAAATCGATTGTAGTCTGGGACGGGGGAGGCCGACGCGGCGTGAAGTGTTACGAGGGGCGCCGCGGTGTTCTAACACTGCGATGGCCCTGCGTCAATGCCAGCGGCCGTCGCACCATTGGCCGCCGAGCCAAGCCTCCAATCAGCGCATCGATGTCAAAAGGTGCGCGAACTGGCGTCCTCTGGTGGAATCCGTCGGTCCGCAGCCCTTGAGCGGTTCAAGATTTGTCCGTTGCACACGTGACCCCGTGAACATCCCACAAGGATCATACCTATTGTGATTCTAACAGGGGTTGGAGTCACCCCAACACCACTGTTCGCAGTGGGGTCCACACCACTGCAAACCGTGAAGAGATGGGCCCGTACTTGAGTACCACCTCCCCCCCCCCCCCGATCCGTGGGGATATCCCCTCGACGACAAAAATTATCCTCGGGTATCCGGTTGATCTTCTAGAAAGTGAGGCCACCTTCCAGGTCCGGCTCCGAAGAGGCGACTGAGACACACGGTGGGATGAGAATCCTTTTATACCGGCTGCATTGTTGATACCCTTGTCTAAACATGTCTATGTTCATACGCGTCTTAACATAGTACACGTAAAACAGGTTTAGTCATGGGTCGGACGACATCGAGAATATATGGTTTATTATAACAATAATATAGCAACACGAATATGTGGGCGTGGTCGATGTCGAGCAGGGCGAAGTGGATCGTGGGGTCCGAGGTGACGAGAGGAGAGGCGAGGCGGTTGGCAGTCGTGTCGGCGGGAGACGGCAGGTGATGGTGCTGCTCGGATGGTGCGAGTGATGATGGGGCGGCGCCCCCATCCCTTTAAATAGGCGAGTTGGGGTACTGTATTAGGAATAATAACGCAATCCACTTGGGACCTATTGGCTATGCGCTACAAGGTAACTCGTCCACAAGACCTCCCGGATACAAACCCTTTGAGTTTTAACTTGCCTCAATAGGCCAGAGCGCAACTTTAACAGGATAGAGGGAGAATTTAGTGCCGGTGGAAAATTATCATCGTCGCATACCTATAGCCTAGGTCGCTTATTTTGGGCTTAATCCTCGCAGACGCCTTGGTCATCGAGTCTCACGCGTCAAATAAACTGCTTGTGGTGTAGGTGCACACATTCTGCAGAATAGCTCATTTTCGGATTAAAATTTATTACACGTGCCTACGCAGGCGTGATATGAGAATACAGTCAGAGACACATTCATAAAAATCGTTATAATCTCAAAAGCTTTAATGGTATTGCTAATGAAAATACGTTCAGAACACCATTGATTCCTCTCAGGAATTCGCTGAGCAGCTAGGGCACTGAAACGGCCTCTCATTTTCTGAGCAGCATCATGGAGTTTTCTGCTGACGACCGCCCACCAGTTTGTGATTGGTGGATGGACTCAGCGTTACAAACCCCATCGTCGCAGGATATCGTCCCATGATGCTGAAAGTGCAGCATATGTCGCGGAACTCCGGCGCCCCACTGAAGAAAAATGTCCTAAAGCCAGCGGCCGCTCGCCATTGGATGGCTCCGCCCACCCCTCTTCCTAACTGGTCTAATGCTGACATGTTTAGACAAAAGTATTAACAATGTTGCTGGTATAGAAGACTTCTCATTTCTCAGTGTGTTTCAGTCGTCTCTTCGGAGTCGGACCTGGAAGGTGGCCTCGAGTCACACACCAGAAGATCCACCGGATACCGGAGGATAATGTTTGTCGCCGAGGGGAGGGGGATCCCCACGGCTCGGGGGGAGGTTGTACCCAACTGTGGGGTCACCTCCCCACGGTCCACAGTGGGGTGCACCCACTGCGAACCTTGGCAGTGGGGTGACCCCCCCCCTCTGGGGACCCCAAAGCGGATTACCACAGTGGCATTGGCATGTCCCCGGGGCATGTCGGGCAGGAAAATTTTTGTAATGGTGCGCTCACGGCGAAATTTCAGTGATGGCGCGCATCTCGGAACACTGCCGACGATGAGCGCACCTTGTCGCACTCGGACGCGCGCTGGGAGCAGCATATGTCCCATGAACTGGGGTTTCAAACGCAAAACTGGCAGCAGCATATGCTGCGGTGGTTCCGCCCCGTTACGCCCACTTTTTCAGCAGCTAGGGAACGGCCTTGGCCTAGAAACCTCCATGATGTGTCATAGCTGCTCAGCGATTATGCGAGCTGTTTAAAATACCGGCTCACGACGGTTTTGAAGGCCGAATACGTGGATAAACGTGCAATTGCTTACTCAAGTTTGGATAATCCAATCACGCACCAACCGTGAGGAAACGCCGCCTAGTCTGGGAGCAATGAGTAAAAAACTCTGCTCAACACGAATCTGAGGTCCGCTTATCGACTCTCGATAGATTAGGGTAGGTCACGGTGGGTATATGGTAGTTTGGTAAATGTCTCAGATTTGACTCAAAACTTTTCTGCGAGGGCTTCCTGGGGTTCTTAACGCGGATTCGGAGTCTATTTGACGATTTTCAGAACACTAAGGTAGGTTACGCTAGCTAAATAGCATTATATCTACTATGACCTACAGTAAGCCTCGGAATGCTAAGAAGCAGACCTCAGATCCGTAATCCTGACCCTGAATAATCCCTAGGGTGAAATGTCAAGCCAAATCTTAAAAAATTGAACGCCCGAAAATTGCCTAGTGGGGGTTCCCTTACATAACTTTCCGCGCCACTGAAGGAACCTGCCGTAACTCGGTTCAGAGAACTCCGTAACAGCTACAATCATAGATTCAAAAACGTTATTAGAAATACATCAACTGGTACGCCTTTGGATAGAGATGACGTTCGCAACCTTTTGACAATCCCGCTGGGAATGTTCTTCTCTAATAATTACGTCTAGATGTGATGTTTGACGTAAACCTCATGAATATGTTATATTCTTCTTTCAGAAAATCTATTGTAATCGATGTTGCATCTCCTGGTGCTGCTCGTCGCTGCCAGCAACGCCGCGACTACAACTCTGCAGACCCCTTGATAGCAATCCTCAGCAACCCGTCGCTGCGAAGGGCGCGTGCTAACTGATCTTGCGACAGCCTCTGCCATTGCGTGGTTGAAGACCCCAACACCAAGTAATACCTGGCGAAACCTGTTGCTACAGAGTAAATCAAATATATTCATAGCTTACTTAGCACAGGATATCGGGTACCGAAATCCGTTTTCTGATTGCGAAAGAACGAATTCGAGCAGAGATATGCTCAGCGGGAGTAGGAGGGCGATGCCAAATGTGTGACGTTGATTATTGGAGAGAGGGAGTGTCATAAAACGTCCACCCCCATGTAATCCACAAAGGTTCCTAACCCTCTGTAATACAAATGACAGTACATAGTTTTCATATCGCAAGTTGGTCACCATATGTCTCAGCTTCGTAGACGTAAACGCTATCTTCGCCAAGTTTTTCAGTATTGATATTATAAATTTTATTGTGTAAAAAATATGTGACAAGTGAATTCAGTGTCACATGACTAAGTGAGCCATTTCAACTGTATTCCCTGTGAGTAAATACAAAATTGGTGCTTTTAAGGATATTCTGCAGAAAATCTGGCTGCAAAGCTATTTCGGATTTTAGCAATTTGCGCGTAAATGCGTGTGTTGTGTGTGCACTTACACCACAAGCAGTTTATTTGACGCGTGAGTCCCGATGACCTGCGAGGATTAAAGGCACAGTCCGACCTCAGAGGTAATTTTTGATATTATGGTCCGGTCGCCGCCTATAGCAACCCTGCCCAGCGCGAAATCTCTATTTGCTCAAATAAGCGAGAAAAAGCTAGGAAAAAGTCGATCACGCCCCCTTGAAAGAAAAATGGGTAACGCCCACTGCCAGGTTTCCGAACTCAATAGGGAAGAGACGCGCGAATGATTTTATCCAAATCCTATGTTCTTCGATTTGTTTTCGGTCTGGCTTTATATTGCAGTCTGCTCCAAAACGATGGCTGCGAATAACGAGAAAATACAGGCTCGGGGCAGCTCATCCGCAAACTTCTAGCCGCTCGAAATCGAAATTTCTGAGGAGCCGTATCTCCGTTCGTAGCGAGTTCTGAGCAACTCTGGATACAACATTGTGATCCGCGTAAAATTTTCTCCATGATAGGCAAAAAATCGAAACTTCGATTCTGAGGTTGGACTGTCCCTTTAAGCCCTTATTTAAAGCCCGTCGAAGCAAGGCTGATCGGGCTTATCATGTCACAATCTCCTGATCACTGTTAAGTTTTGCCATCACCGACAGCTCCGCTGCATACTCCGCCCGGGTTCATCCTAGCAATCTAAGCTATACATTCCATTTCATTTCTGTCCTGAATCCTGGGTGCCACCCGTCAAGGATAGTGCCTGACAGAGAATCTGTTTCAGTTGTACAGTGCTGTCAGATCGGTTTGATAGGTTGCTTCACAATTCCCCGGTGGGGCAACCGACGTCTCCCTCCGCGCCACCGCCCTGCTTCCCAGCGGTCGCACTGCGGGAGAGTACCGGTTGAACGCTGGATGACCATGAAGGGGTTACCGACTCCTCTCCCCCCATTCCTGATAGGAGCCCCCGTGTATAGGATGGCGTTTCTAGAAAACGGTTACTTATAACGTTATCAGGCATCTGATATTGAAAGCGATATTCATTTTCATGGATAAATCTCTTCATTTCCATGGATAAATCTCAAGTGCTCACCCCCAGCAAGTTTTGCACCTGTGTTGATTGATATCCCTTGTCGATTAGTATCATATCAATCGACGCGGGATACCAGTCTACACACATCAAATACACGAGGAACTTACTCCATACATACTGCCGGGTCGATAGAGAATAGTGCCCCAGGTTTGAGGCTGCAGTCTCTCACAACTCAGTCAGCTCCGCTATGAAAAGCATTTCGTTGAGTGTAGCATACCCGGACTCAACTGCACGGGTGAAAGCAGAGAGTGCGCAATGCTTCTCAGGGAGCTATCGATCATTTTCTGTCGCACGAGATCGACGCAGCAGGAGGACACACACGTCTCCGTCCACCTCTCGGATCGGATGGAGCACTCCCGTTTCCCAACAGGTAGCCGGAAACCTTCCTATCTAACACCTAAAGACAAGGTCTGGTCAATATTTGACAGTACCGAAATTCGGATTAGGCCGTAGATATACACCGGCGAGGCGCTGCGGAAATAGCAACACAACTACCACTTATGTGCGTCCTAACTGTGCTGAGGCATGCTAAATGAACAGTTGTCTCAAAAAAAAACGCGCCGGAGAACCGCACCAAGCAGTTATACACGCCGCGGCACTATATACTGTATCCTGGCGGGACCTACCCTACTGGACATTTTCCAATTTCTATTAGCTGATTGTTTCTCAGATCTAGATTTGTAAAATATCACCAAAACGACATAATGGGCACTTCTTTGACAAGAGCGACACATTTCTTGTGACTTTCTGCATTAAACAAGCGGTAGAAACGTGAAATATCGATAAAATACCATTGAAACGCCCGGAAATTTTTATTCTGCAGTATTGCGTAGAAGACGTAAAAGACTCAAGATTGCAGACGAGTCCCTGATGCACGCAGCAGGCGGCGGCAATGTCATTGCGGGACGTTTTCATTCCGCTGGTGTACAACTAGGGCCTTAGATAAGTTGGGCTGGCTCAGCTGAACAACGTCTGACGTTTCACAAACTCTGCTCCCTTACTTCTGGAGAAACAGGCTTTGAATCAGGGATTATGGTATTCACAACATGATAACCATTGCCAGAATGACCGGTATTTACACTGAAGTTTCGAAGAGTGGGTGGACGATGGTTAAAACATAGACAATGGACACACTTTTCTAACCTTACTGACACAGCGGTGGACGGGAGTGGCTGAAATAACTTGAAGAAGACCGGTATTCACGCAGTTTTCGCATATTCCTTGGGACTACATGAAGCTCGAGCATCGATTCAGCGGAAAATCTCAAAATTGAAATTCTGCCCGGACCCTGCCTTTAAGAGACCGCTTGCTCCACTTCGAACTTACTCAGCCGACCTCCACGGCCAATCAATTCAGTGAGTTTTTGAACTGAATTTTTGCTGTAAACTATGTCTGCCTGACTGACTATGTCAAAGGAGATAAATGGCGCTTAATATTTGCATACAAGTTGTTTTAGGTAGGAATATTCATGCAATATTCAGGAAGAATTGTTTTTTAAGTAAAACAAGAAAATCGAGTTTGTGCACGAGGTTTCAGCGGCAAAACAGCCGTAGGTGCGCAGGGTGGACACGCGCTAAACTCCAAGCACTTCGAATGAACTTTGCACCTTCTCGGAAAGCTCCTGGAGTTTTATGAATACGGCCAAAGGTTCAACTCTGGCTAAGGACGTCTCGACCGCTGGTTCTGTGGTTGAGACGCTCGACGACACTTGAGGTCGAGTAGCACTTTGCTCGCGGCGTACGTAGTTAATAGCTTCATTAACGCCCATTCTCAGGTTTTTGCTGCTATTAACCGGATCAACACAATTGATGGGCATCAAGCAGCTGCGTATAGAAAGATACATAGGTTACGATTTGAAAGGTGAGTCTGTTTTTTTTTTACTTTTTTCACACTTCTTAATTGTGAGTCATCAGCTGTTCATCATACGAAGGAATGGTATCATGCTTGGGAATTGAAACAACAGGATGTTCTAGAAGAATATGATACTGTTGTCAGAGGCATCGCTGAGCTCGTATTGAGCTGCCATGAGACTCCCTATGCGCATTTGGACGAAGACACCGCCATTTACTGGCATTGCGTAAGTAGGCTTCTTCTTCCTGGCGTTTATCCCTCATTGATGTAGGAACCGCTTGTTTCGTTCTTGCCCTCCACATGTTCCTGTCAGCTGCGTCTTCCAGAGTGAGGCGCGCTTCAGCTATGTCGGTCTTCACGCGATCGATGTAGCGCATTTTCGGTCTACCTTGACGCGTCTACCGCGGAAAGTGTGTGGGACCTAACTGAAAGTGCGCGATTAACCGTGGAAAGTGTGCTGGACACAACTGAAAGTGCGCGATTCGCCGTGGAAAGTGTGCTGGACCCGACTGAAAATGCGCCAACCCCCGAGAAAAGTGTGCAGGACCCAAATGGAAGTGCGCCAAGCACCGTGGAAGTGTGTGGGACTCAACTGGAAGTGCGCCAAGCACCGTGAAAAAGTGTGGGACTGAACTGAAAAAGGGTCACGCGCCGTGGAAAGTGTGCGGAAACCTACTGGAAGTGCGCCACGTGCCGTGGAAAGTGTGTGGGACGCAACTAGAAGTGCGTCACGCGCCGAGGAAAGTGTGCGAGACCCGACTAGAAGTGCCCGACGCGCCGTGGAAAGTGTGTGGGACCCAACAGGAAGTGCGACAAGCGCCCAGGAAAGTGTGCGAGACCCGACTAGAAGTGCGCGACGCGCCGTGGAAAGCGTGTGGGACCCAACTGAAATTGCGCGATTCGCCGTGGAAAGTGTGTGGAACCTAACTGAAAATGGGCCGCGTGCCGCGGAAAGTGTGTAGGACCCAACTGGAAGTGCGCCAAGCACCGTGAAAAAGTGTGGGACTGAACTGAAAAAGGGTCACGCGCCGTGGGAAGCGTGTGGGACCCAACAGGAAGTGCGACAAGCGCCCAGGAAAGTGTGCGAGACCCGACTAGAAGTGCGCGACGCGCCGTGGAAAGCGTGTGGGACCTAACTGAAAATTGGCCACGCGCCGTGTAAAGTGTGCAGCACCCAACTGGAAGTGCGCCAAGCACCGTGAAAAAGTGTGGGACACAACTGAATAGGGGTCACGCGCCGTGGAAAGTGTGCGGAACCCTACTGGAAGTGCGCCACGTGCCGTGGAAAGTGTGTGGGACCCAACTGAATAGGGGTCAAGCGCCGTGGGAAGTGTGTGGGACCCAACTGAAAGTGCGCGATTCGCCGTGGAAATTGTGTAGGACCTAACTAAAAATAGGCCACGTGCCGTGGAAAGTGTGTGGAACCTAACTGAAAATGGGCCACGCGCCGTGGCAAGTGTGCGGGACCCAACTGAAAGTGCGCGACGTGCCGTGGAAAGTTTGTGGGACCCAAATGGAAGTGCGACAAGCGCTCAGGAAAGTGTACGGAACCTAACTGGAAGTGCGTGACGCACCGTGGAAAGTGTGTGGGACCTAATTGGAAGTGCGCCACGTGCCGTGGAAAATGTGTGGGACCTAACTGAAAATGGGCCACGCGCCGTGGAAGGTGTGGTAGACCAGTTTTAGAGTGCGCGACGCGCCATGGAAAGTGTGCAGGGCCCAGCTGGAAGTGCGCCACGTGCCGTGGAAAATGTGTGGGACTCAACTGAAAATGGGCCACGCGCCGTGGAATTTGTGCAGGGCCCAACTGGAAGTGCGACAAGCGCCCAGGAAAGTGTACGGAACCCAACTGGAAGTGCGTGACGCACCGTGGAAAGTGTGTGGGACCCAACTGCAAGTGCACCACGTGCCGTGGAAAGTGTGTGGGACCTAACTGAAAATGGGCCACGCGCCGTGGAAAGTGTGTGGGACCTAGCTGAAAAGGGGTCACGCGCCGTGGAAAGTGTGTGGGACCCAACAGGAAGTGCGCGACTCGCCGTGGGAAGTGTGTGGGACCCAACAGGAAATGCGATAAGCGCCCAGGAAAGTGTACGGAACCGCACTGGAAGTGCGTGACACGCCGTGGAAAGTGTGTGGGACCTAACTGAAAATGGGCCACGCGCAGTGGAAAGTATGCGGGACCCAACTGAAAGGGACCTACGCGCCGTGTAAAGCGTGTGGGACCCAACTGGGAGTGCGTGACGCGCAGTGGAATGTGTGCGGAACCCTATTGGAAGTGCGCCACGTGCCGTGGAAAGTGTGTGGGACCCAACTGGAAGTGCGCTACGCGCCGCGGAAAGTGTGTGGGACCTAACTGAAAATTGGCCGCGCGCCGTGTAAAGCGTGCAGCACCCAACTGGAAGTGCGTGACGCACCGTGGAAAGTGTGTGGGACCCAACTGCAAGTGCACCACGTGCCGTGGAAAGTGTGTGGGACCTAACTGAAAATGAGCCACGCGCCGTGGAAAGTGTGTGGGACCTAACTGAAAAAGAGTCACGCGCCGTGGAAAGTGTGTGGAACCTAATTGAAAGTGCGCGACGCGCCGCGGAAAGTGTGTGGGACCTAACTGAAAATTGGCCACGCGCCGTGTAAAGTGTGCAGCACCCAACTGAAAGTGCGCCAAGCACCGTGAAAAAGTGTGGGACTCAACTGAAAAGGGGTCACGCGCCGTGGAATGTGTGCGGAACCCTACTGGAAGTGCGCGACGTGCCATGTAAAGCGTGTGGGACCCAACTGGGAGTGCGTGACGCGCCGTGGAAAGTGTGTGGGACCAGACAGGAAGTGCGCGACTCGCCGTGGAAAGTGTGTGGGACCCAAATGGAAGTGCGACAAGCGCTCAGGAAAGTGTACGGAACCGCACTGGAAGTGCGTGACACGCCGTGGAAAGTGTGCGGAACCCGACAGGAAGTGCGCCACGTGCCGTGAAAAAGTGTGGGACCTAACTGAAAATGGGCCACGCGCCGTGGAATTTGTGCAGGGCCCAACTGGAAGTGCGACAAGCGCCCAGGAAAGTGTACGGAACCCAACTGGAAGTGCGTGACGCACCGTGGAAAGTGTGTGGGACCCAACTGCAAGTGCACCACGTGCCGTGGAAAGTGTGTGGGACCTAACTGAAAATGGGCCACGCGCCGTGGAAAGTGTGTGGGACCTAGCTGAAAAGGGGTCACGCGCCGTGGAAAGTGTGTGGGACCCAACAGGAAGTGCGCGACTCGCCGTGGGAAGTGTGTGGGACCCAACAGGAAATGCGATAAGCGCCCAGGAAAGTGTACGGAACCGCACTGGAAGTGCGTGACACGCCGTGGAAAGTGTGTGGGACCTAACTGAAAATGGGCCACGCGCAGTGGAAAGTATGCGGGACCCAACTGAAAGGGACCTACGCGCCGTGTAAAGCGTGTGGGACCCAACTGGGAGTGCGTGACGCGCAGTGGAATGTGTGCGGAACCCTATTGGAAGCGCGCCACGTGCCGTGGAAAGTGTGTGGGACCCAACTGGAAGTGCGCTACGCGCCGCGGAAAGTGTGTGGGACCTAACTGAAAATTGGCCGCGCGCCGTGTAAAGCGTGCAGCACCCAACTGGAAGTGCGTGACGCACCGTGGAAAGTGTGTGGACCCAACTGCAGAAGTGCACCACGTGCCGTGGAAAGTGTGTGGGACCTAACTGAAAATGAGCCACGCGCCGTGGAAAGTGTGTGGGACCTAACTGAAAAAGAGTCACGCGCCGTGGAAAGTGTGTGGAACCTAATTGAAAGTGCGCGACGCGCCGGAAAGTGTGTGGGACCTAACTGAAAATTGGCCACGCGCCGTGTAAAGTGTGCAGCACCCAACTGAAAGTGCGCCAAGCACCGTGAAAAAGTGTGGGACTCAACTGAAAAGGGGTCACGCGCCGTGGAATGTGTGCGGAACCCTACTGGAAGTGCGCGACGTGCCATGTAAAGCGTGTGGGACCCAACTGGGAGTGCGTGACGCGCCGTGGAAAGTGTGTGGGACCAGACAGGAAGTGCGCGACTCGCCGTGGAAAGTGTGTGGGACCCAAATGGAAGTGCGACAAGCGCTCAGGAAAGTGTACGGAACCGCACTGGAAGTGCGTGACACGCCGTGGAAAGTGTGCGGAACCCGACAGGAAGTGCGCCACGTGCCGTGAAAAGTGTGGGACCTAACTGAAAATGGGCCACGCGCCGTGGCAAGTGTGCGGGACCCAACTGAAAGTGCGCGACGTGCCGTGTAAAGCATGTGGGACCCAACTGGGAGTGCGTGACGCGCCGTGGAAAGTGTGTGGGACCAGACAAGAAGTGCGCGACTCGCCGTGGAAAGTGTGGACCCAAATGGAAGTGCGACGAGCGCTCAGGAAAGTGTACGGAACCTAACTGGAAGTGCGTGACGCACCGTGGAAAGTGTGTGGGACCTAACTGGAAGTGCGCCACGTGGCGTGGAAAATGTGTGGGACCTAACTGAAAATGGGCCACGCGCCGTGGAAAGTGTGGTAGACCCAACTTAGAGTGCGCGACGCGCCATGGAAAGTGCGCAGGGCCCAGCTGGAAGTGCGCCACGTGCCGTGGAAAATGTGTGGGACCTAACTGAAATGAGCCGCGTGCCGCGGAAAGTGTGTAGGACCCAACTGGAAGTGCGCCACGCGCCGAGGAAAGTGCTCGGGATTCAACTGGAAGTGCTCCAGCGTCAAGCGCCGTGGAAAGCGTGTGGGACCCAACTGAAAGTGCGCGATTCGCCGTGGAAATTGTGTAGGACCTAACTAAAAATAGGCCACGTGCCGTGGAAAGTGTGTGGAACCTAACTGAAAGTGCGCGACGCGCCGTGGAAAGTGTGTGGGACCCAACAGGAAGTGCGACAAGCGCCCAGGAAAGTGTACGGAACCGCACTGGAAGTGCGTGACGCGCCGCGGAAAGTGTGTGGGACCTAACTGAAAATTGTCCACGCGTCGTGTAAAGTGTGCAGCACCCAACTGGAAGTGCGCCAAGCACCGTGAAAAAGTGTGGAACACAACTGAATAGGGGTCACGCGCCGTGGAAAGTGTGCGGAACCCTACTGGAAGTGCGCCACGTGCCGTGGAAAGTGTGTGGGACCCAACTGGGAGTGCGTGACGCGCCGTGGAAAGTGTGTGGAACCTAACTGAAAATGGGCCACGCGCCGTGGAAAGTGTGCAGAGCCCAACTGGAAGTGCGACAAGCGCCCAGGAAAGTGTACGGAACCGCACTGGAAGTGCGTGACACGCCGTGGAAAGTGTGCGGAACCCGACAGGAAGTGCGCCACGTGCCGTGGAAAGTGTGGGACCTAACTGAAAATGGGCCACGCGCCGTGGCAAGTGTGCGGGACCCAACTGAAAGTGCGCGACGTGCCGTGTAAAGCATGTGGGACCCAACTGGGAGTGCGTGACGCGCCGTGGAAAGTGTGTGGGACCAGACAAGAAGTGCGCGACTCGCCGTGGAAAGTGTGTGGGACCCAAATGGAAGTGCGACAAGCGCTCAGGAAAGTGTACGGAACCTAACTGGAAGTGCGTGACGCACCGTGGAAAGTGTGTGGGACCTAACTGGAAGTGCGCCACGTGCCGTGGAAAATGTGTGGGACTCAACTGAAAAGGGGTCACGCGCCGTGGAAAGTGTGGTAGACCCAACTTAGAGTGCGCGACGCGCCATGGAAAGTGTGCAGGGCCCAGCTGGAAGTGCGCCACGTGCCGTGGAAAATGTGTGGGACTCAACTGAAGGGGTCACGCGCCGTGGAAAGTGTGCAGAACCCTACTGGAAGTGCGACAAGCGCCCAGGAAAGTGTACGGAACCGCACTGGAAGTGCGTGACACGCCGTGGAAAGTGTGTGGGACCTAACTGAAAATGGGCCACGCGCAGTGGAACGTATGCGGGACCCAACTGAAAGGGACCTACGCGCCGTGTAAAGCGTGTGGGACCCAACTGGGAGTGCGTGACGCGCAGTGGAATGTGTGCGGAACCCTACTGGAAGTGCGCCACGTGCCGTGGAAAGTGTGTGGGACCCAACTGGAAGTGCGCGACGCGCCGCGGAAAGTGTGTGGGACCTAACTGAAAATTGGCCACGCGCCGTGTAAAGTGTGCAGCACGTAACTGGAAGTGCGCCAAGCACCGTGAAAAAGTGTGGGACTCAACTGAAAAGGGGTCACGCGCCGTGGAATGTGTGCGGAACCCTACTGGAAGAGCGCGACGTGCCATGTAAAGCGTGTGGGACCCAACTGGGAGTGCGTGACGCGCCGTGGAAAGTGTGTGGGACCAGACAGGAAGTGCGCGACTCGCCGTGGAAAGTGTGTGGGACCCAAATGGAAGTGCGACAAGCGCTCAGGAAAGTGTACGGAACCTAACTGGAAGTGCGTGACGCACCGTGGAAAGTGTGTGGGACCTAACTGGAAGTGCGCCACGTGCCGTGGAAAATGTGTGGGACCTAACTGAAAATGGGCCACGCGCCGTGGAAAGTGTGGTAGACCCAACAGGAAATGCGATAAGCGCCCAGGAAAGTGTACGGAACCGCACTGGAAGTGCGTGACACGCCGTGGAAAGTGTGCGGAACCCGACAGGAAGTGCGCCACGTGCCGTGGAAAGTGTGGGACCTAACTGAAAATGGGCCACGCGCCGTGGCAAGTGTGCGGGACCCAACTGAAAGTGCGCGACGTGCCGTGTAAAGCATGTGGGACCCAACTGGGAGTGCGTGACGCGCCGTGGAAAGTGTGTGGGACCAGACAAGAAGTGCGCGACTCGCCGTGGAAAGTGTGTGGGACCCAAATGGAAGTGCGACAAGCGCTCAGGAAAGTGTACGGAACCTAACTGGAAGTGCGTGACGCACCGTGGAAAGTGTGTGGGACCTAACTGGAAGTGCGCCACGTGCCGTGGAAAATGTGTGGGACCTAACTGAAAATGGGCCACGCGCCGTGGAAAGTGTGGTAGACCCAACAGGAAATGCGATAAGCGCCCAGGAAAGTGTACGGAACCGCACTGGAAGTGCGTGACACGCCGTGGAAAGTGTGTGGGACCCAACAGGAAGTGCGCGACTCGCCGTGGGAAGTGTGTGGGACCCAACAGGAAATGCGATAAGCGCCCAGGAAAGTGTACGGAACCGCACTGGAAGTGCGTGACACGCCGTGGAAAGTGTGTGGGACCCAAATGGAAGTGCGACAAGCGCTCAGGAAAGTGTACGGAACCTAACTGGAAGTGCGTGACGCACCGTGGAAAGTGTGTGGGACCTAACTGGAAGTGCGCCATGCGCAGTGAAAAGTGTGGGGGACCCAACTGAAAGGGACCTATGCGCCGTGTAAAGCGTGTGGGACCCAACTGGGAGTGCGTGACGCGCAGTGGAATGTGTGCGGAACCCTATTGGAAGTGCGCCACGTGTCGTGGAAAGTGTGTGGGACCCAACTGGAAGTGCGCTACGCGCCGCGGAAAGTGTGTGGGACCTAACTAAAAATTGGCCGCGCGCCGTGTAAAGCGTGTGGAACCTAATTGAAAGTGCGCGACGCGCCGCGGAAAGTGTGTGGGACCTAACTGAAAATTGGCCACGCGCCGTGGAAAGTGTGCAGCACCCAACTGGAAGTGCGCCAAGCACCGTGAAAAAGTGTGGGACCTAACTGAAAATGGGCCACGCGCCGTGGAAAGTGTGTGGGACCCAACTGGAAGTGCGCTACGCGCCGCGGAAAGTGTGTGGGACCTAACTAAAAATTGGCCGCGCGCCGTAAAGCGTGTGGAACCCATCTAAAGTGCGCGACGCGCCGCGGAAAGTGTGTGGGACCTAACTGAAAATTGGCCACGCGCCGTGGAAAGTGTGCAGCACCCAACTGGAAGTGCGCCAAGCACCGTGAAAAAGTGTGGGACCTAACTGAAAATGGGCCACGCGCCGTGGAAAGTGTGCGGGACCCAACTGAAAGTGCGCGACGTGCCATGTAAAGCGTGTGGGACCCAACTGGGAGTGCGTGACGCGCCGTGGAAAGTGTGTGGGACCCAACTATAAGTGCGCCACGTGCCGTGGAAAATGTGTGGGACCTAACTGAAAATGGGCCACGCGCCGTGGAAAGTGTGGTGGACCCAACTTAGAGTGAGCGACGCGCCATGGAAAGTGTGCAGGGCCCAGCTGGAAAGGCGCCACGTGCCGTGGAAAATGTGTGGACTCAACTGAAAAGGGGTCACGCGCCGTGGAAAGTGTGCGGAACCCTACTGGAAGTGCGACAAGCGCCCAGGAAAGTGTACGGAACCCATCTGGAAAAGCGTGACGCACCGTGGAAAGTGTGTGGGACCCAACTGCAAGTGCACCACGTGCCGTGGAAAGTGTGTGGGACCTAACTGAAAATGGGCCACGCGCCGTGGAAAGTGTGTGGAACCTAACTGAAAAGGGGTCACGCGCCGTGGAAAGTGTGTGGGACCCAACAGGAAGTGCGCGACTCGCCATGGGAAGTGTGTGGGACCCAACAGGAAGTGCGACAAGCGCCCAGGAAAGTGTACGGAACCACACTGGAAGTGCGTGACGCGCCGCGGAAAGTGTGTGGGACCTAACTGAAAATTGGCCACGCGCAGTGTGAAGTGTGCAGCACCCAACTGGAAGTGCGTGACGCACCGTGCAAAGTGTGTGGGACCCAACTGCAAGTGCACCACGTGCCGTGGAAAGTGTGTGGGACCTAACTGAAAATGGGCCACGCGCCGTGGAAAGTGTGTGGGACCTAATGAAAAAGGGTCACGCGCCGTGGAAAGTGTGCGGGACCCAACTGAAAGTGCGCGACGTGCCATGTAAAGCGTGTGGGACCCAACTAGGAGTGCGACAAGCGCCCAGGAAAGGGTGCGGAACCGCACTGGAAGTGCGTGACACGCCGTGGAAAGTGTGCGGAACCCGACAGGAAGTGCGCCACGTGCCGTGGAAAGTGTGGGACCTAACTGAAAATGGGCCACGCGCCGTGGAAAGTGTGCGGGACCCAACTGAAAGTGCGCGAAGTGCCATGTAAAGCGTGTGGGACCCAACTGGGAGTGCGTGACGCGCCGTGGAAAGTGTGTGGGACCCAACTGGAAGTGCGCCACGTGCCGTGGAAAATGTGTGGGACCTAACTGAAAAGGGGTCACGCGCCGTGGAAAGTGTGTGGGACCCAACAGGAAGTGCGCGACTCGCCGTGGGAAGTGTGTGGGACCCAACAGGAAGTGCGACAAGCGCCCAGGAAAGTGTACGGAACCGCACTGGAAGTGCGTGACGCGCCGCGGAAAGTGTGTGGGACCTAACTGAAAATTGGCCACGCGCAGTGTAAAGTGTGCAGCACCCAACTGGAAGTGCGTGACGCACCGTGCAAAGTGTGTGGGACCCAACTGCAAGTGCACCACGTGCCGTGGAAAGTGTGTGGGACCTAACTGAAAATGGGCCACGCGCCGTGGAAAGTGTGTGGGACCTAACTGAAAAAGGGTTACGCGCCGTGGAAAGTGTGCGGGACCCAACTGAAAGTGCGCGACGTGCCATGTAAAGCGTGTGGGACCCAACTGGGAGTGCGACAAGCGCCCAGGAAAGGGTGCGGAACCGCACTGGAAGTGCGTGACACGCCGTGGAAAGTGTGCGGAACCCAACAGGAAGTGCGCCACGTGCCGTGGAAAGTGTGGGACCTAACTGAAAATGGGCCACGCGCCGTGGAAAGTGAGCGGGACCCAACTGAAAGTGCGCGACGTGCCATGTAAAGCGTGTGGGACCCAACTGGGAGTGCGTGACGCGCCGTGGAAAATGTGTGGGACCTAACTGAAAATGGGCCACGCGCCGTGGAAAGTGTGGTGGACCCAACTTAGAGTGCGCGACGCGCCATGGAAAGTGTGCAGGGCCCAGCTGGAAGTGCGCCACGT
The DNA here is from genome assembly GCA_029168955.1 of Aplectana chamaeleonis. NCBI lineage: Eukaryota > Metazoa > Nematoda > Chromadorea > Rhabditida > Cosmocercidae > Aplectana > Aplectana chamaeleonis. The sequence goes on along the minus strand of JAPDOI010001197.1, from coordinate 161,295 downwards.
GCCGTGGAAAATGTGTGGGACTCAACTGAAAAGGGGTCACGCGCCGTGGAAAGTGTGCGGAACCCTACTGGAAGTGCGACAAGCGCCCAGGAAAGTGTACGGAACCCAACTGGAAAAGCGCGACGCGCCGCGGAAAGTATGTGGGACCTAACTGAAAATTGGCCACGCGCCGTGTAAAGTGTGCAGCACCCAACTGGAAGTGCGCTAAGCACCGTGAAAAAGTGTGGGACTCAACTGAAAAGGGGTCACGCGCCGTGGAATGTGTGCGGAACCCTACTGGAAGTGCGCCACGTGCCGTGGAAAGTGTGTGGGACCCAACTGGAAGTGCGCGACGCGCCGCGGAAAGTGTGTGTGACCTAACTGAAAATGGGCCACGCGCCGTGGAAAGTGTGCAGAGCCCAACTGGGATGCGACAAGCGCCCAGGAAAGTGTACGGAACCGCACTGGAAGTGCGTGACACGCCGTGGAAAGTGTGCGGAACCCGACAGGAAGTGCGCCACGTGCCGTGGAAAGTGTGGGACCTAACTGAAAATGGGCCACGCGCCGTGGAAAGTGTGCGGGACCCAACTGAAAGTGCGCGACGTGCCATGTAAAGCGTGTGGGACCCAACTGGGAGTGCGTGACGCGCCGTGGAAAGTGTGTGGGACCAGACAGGAAGTACGCGACTCGCCGTGAAAAGTGTGTGGGACCCAAATGGAAGTGCAACAAGCGCTCAGGAAAGTGTACGGAACCGCACTGGAAGTGCGTGACACGCCGTGGAAAGTGTGCGGAACCCGACAGGAAGTGCGCCACGTGCTGTGGAAAGTGTGGGACCTAACTGAAAATGGGCCACGCGCCGTGGAAAGTGTGCGGGACCCAACTGAAAGTGCGCGACGTGCCATGTAAAGCGTGTGGGACCCAACTGGGAGTGCGTGACGCGCCGTGGAAAGTGTGTGGGACCCAACTATAAGTGCGCCACGTGCCGTGGAAAATGTGTGGGACCTAACTGAAAATGGGCCACGCGCCGTGGAAAGTGTGGTGGACCCAACTTAGAGTGAGCGACGCGCCATGGAAAGTGTGCAGGGCCCAGCTGGAAGTGCGCCACGTGCCGTGGAAAATGTGTGGACTCAACTGAAAATGGGCCACGCGCCGTGGAAAGTGTGCGGAACCCTACTGGAAGTGCGACAAGCGCCCAGGAAAGTGTACGGAACCCATCTGGAAAAGCGTGACGCACCTCGGAAAGTGTGTGGGACCCAACTGCAAGTGCACCACGTGCCGTGGAAAGTGTGTGGGACCTAACTGAAAATGGGCCACGCGCCGTGGAAAGTGTGTGGGACCTAACTGAAAAGGGGTCACGCGCCGTGGAAAGTGTGTGGGACCCAACAGGAAGTGCGCGACTCGCCGTGGGAATTGTGTGGGACGCAACAGGAAGTGCGACAAGCGCCCAGGAAAGTGTACGGAACCGCACTGGAAGTGCGTGACGCGCCGCGGAAAGTGTGGGGGACCTAACTGAAAATTGGCCACGCGCAGTGTAAAGTGTGCAGCACCCAACTGGAAGTGCGTGACGCACCGTGCAAAGTGTGTGGGACCCAACTGCAAGTGCACCACGTGCCGTGGAAAGTGTGTGGGACCTAACTGAAAATGGGCCACGCGCCGTGGAAAGTGTGTGGGACCTAACTGAAAAAGGGTCACGCGCCGTGGAAAGTGTGCGGGACCCAACTGAAAGTGCGCGACGTGCCATGTAAAGCGTGTGGGACCCAACTGGGAGTGCGACAAGCGCCCAGGAAAGGGTGCGGAACCGCACTGGAAGTGCGTGACACGCCGTGGAAAGTGTGCGGAACCCGACAGGAAGTGCGCCACGTGCCGTGGAAAGTGTGCAGAGCCCAACTGGGATGCGACAAGCGCCCAGGAAAGTGTGGGACCTAACTGAAAATGGGCCACGCGCCGTGGAAAGTGTGCGGGACCCAACTGAAAGTGCGCGACGTGCCATGTAAAGCGTGTGGGACCCAACTGGGAGTGCGTGACGCGCCGTGGAAAGTGTGCGGAACCCGACAGGAAGTGCGCCACGTGCCGTGGAAAATGTGTGGGACCTAACTGAAAATGGGCCACGCGCCGTGGAAAGTGTGGTGGACCCAACTTAGAGTGCGCGACGCGCCGTGGAAAGTGTGCGGAACCCTACTGGAAGTGCGACAAGCGCCCAGGAAAGTGTACGGAACCCATCTGGAAAAGCGTGACGCACCGTGGAAAGGGTGTGGGACCCAACTGCAAGTGCACCACGTGCCGTGGAAAGTGTGTGGGACCTAACTGAAAATGGGCCACGCGCCGTGGAAAGTGTGTGGGACCTAACTGAAAAGGGGTCACGCGCCGTGGAAAGTGTGGGACTCAACTGAAAAGGGGTCACGCGCCGTGGAATGTGTGCGGAACCCTACTGGAAGTGCGCCACGTGCCGTGGAAAGTGTGTGGGACCCAACTGAAAGTGCGCGACGCACCGTGGAAAGTGTGTGTGACCTAACTGAAAATGGGCCACGCGCCGTGGAAAGTGTGCAGAGCCCAACTGGGATGCGACAAGCGCCCAGGAATGTGAACGGAACCGCACTGGAAGTGCGTGACACGCCGTGGAAAGTGTGCGGAACCCGACAGGAAGTGCGCCACGTGCCGTGGAAAGTGTGGGACCTAACTGAAAATGGGCCTCGCGCCGTGGAAAGTGTGGTGGACCCAACTTAGAGTGCGCGACGCGCCATGGAAAGTGTGCAGGGCCCAGCTGGAAGTGCGCCACGTGCCGTGGAAAATGTGTGGGACTCAACTGAAAAGAGGTCACGCGCCGTGGAAAGTGTGCGGAACCCTACTGGAAGTGCGACAAGCGCCCAGGAAAGTGTACGGAACCCAACTGGAAAAGCGCGACGCGCCGCGGAAAGTATGTGGGACCTAACTGAAAATTGGCCACGCGCCGTGTAAAGTGTGCAGCACCCAACTGGAAGTGCGCCAAGCACCGTGAAAAAGTGTGGGACTCAACTGAAAAGGGGTCACGCGCCGTGGAATGTGTGCGGAACCCTACTGGAAGTGCGCCACGTGCCGTGGAAAGTGTGTGGGACCCAACTGAAAGTGCGCGACGCGCCGCGGGAAGTGTGTGTGACCTAACTGAAAATGGGCCACGCGCCGTGGAAAGTGTGCAGAGCCCAACTGGGATGCGACAAGCGCCCTGGAAAGTGTACGGAACCGCACTGGAAGTGCGTGACACGCCGTGTAAAGTGTGCGGAACCCGACAGGAAGTGCGCCACGTGCCGTGGAAAGTGTGGGACCTAACTGAAAATGGGCCACGCGCCGTGGAAAGTGTGCGGGACCCAACTGAAAGTGCGCGACGTGCCATGTAAAGCGTGTGGGACCCAACTGGGAGTGCGTGACGCGCCGTGGAAAGTGTGTGGGACCAGACAGGAAGTACGCGACTCGCCGTGAAAAGTGTGTGGGACCCAAATGGAAGTGCGACAAGCGCTCAGGAAAGTGTACGGAACCGCACTGGAAGTGCGTGACACGCCGTGGAAAGTGTGCGGAACCCGACAGGAAGTGCGCCACGTGCTGTGGAAAGTGTGGGACCTAACTGAAAATGGGCCACGCGCCGTGGAAAGTGTGCGGGACCCAACTGAAAGTGCGCGACGTGCCATGTAAAGCGTGTGGGACCCAACTGGGAGTGCGTGACGCGCCGTGGAAAGTGTGTGGGACCCAACTATAAGTGCGCCACGTGCCGTGGAAAATGTGTGGGACCTAACTGAAAATGTGCCACGCGCCGTGGAAAGTGTGCGGGACCCAACTGAAAGTGCGCGACGTGCCATGGAAAGTGTGCAGGGCCCAGCTGGAAGTGCGCCACGTGCCGTGGAAAATGTGTGGACTCAACTGAAAAGGGGTCACGCGCCGTGGAAAGTGTGCGGAACCCTACTGGAAGTGCGACAAGCGCCCAGGAAAGTGTACGGAACCCATCTGGAAAAGCGTGACGCACCGTGGAAAGTGTGTGGGACCCAACTGCAAGTGCACCACGTGCCGTGGAAAGTGTGTGGGACCTAACTGAAAATGGGCCACGCGCCGTGGAAAGTGTGTGGGACCTAACTGAAAAGGGGTCACGCGCCGTGGAAAGTGTGTGGGACCCAACAGGAAGTGCGCGACTCGCCGTGGGAAGTGTGTGGGACCCAACAGGAAGTGCGACAAGCGCCCAGGAAAGTGTACGGAACCGCACTGGAAGTGCGTGACGCGCCGCGGAAAGTGTGTGGGACCTAACTGAAAATTGGCCACGCGCAGTGTAAAGTGTGCAGCACCCAACTGGAAGTGCGTGACGCACCGTGCAAAGTGTGTGGGACCCAACTGCAAGTGCACCACGTGCCGTGGAAAGTGTGTGGGACCTAACTGAAAATGGGCCACGCGCCGTGGAAAGTGTGTGGGACCTAACTGAAAAAGGGTCACGCGCCGTGGAAAGTGTGTGGAACCTAACTGAAAGTGCGCGACGCGCCGTGGAAAGTGTGTGGGACCCAACAGGAAGTGCGACAAGCGCCCAGGAAAGGGTGCGGAACCGCACTGGAAGTGCGTGACACGCCGTGGAAAGTGTGCGGAACCCGACAGGAAGTGCGCCACGTGCCGTGGAAAGTGTGGGACCTAACTGAAAATGGGCCACGCGCCGTGGAAAGTGTGCGGGACCTAACTGAAAGTGCGCGACGTGCCATGTAAAGCGTGTGGGACCCAACTGGGAGTGCGTGACGCGCCGTGGAAAGTGTGTGGGACCCAACTGGAAGTGCGCCACTTGCCATGTAAAGCGTGTGGGACCCAACTGGGAGTGCGTGACGCGCCGTGGAAAGTGTGTGGGACCAGACAGGAAGTACGCGACTCGCCGTGAAAAGTGTGTGGGACCCAAATGGAAGTGCGACAAGCGCTCAGGAAAGTGTACGGAACCGCACTGGAAGTGCGTGACACGCCGTGGAAAGTGTGCGGAACCCGACAGGAAGTGCGCCACGTGCTGTGGAAAGTGTGGGACCTAACTGAAAATGGGCCACGCGCCGTGGAAAGTGTGCGGGACCCAACTGAAAGTGCGCGCCGTGCCATGTAAAGCGTGTGGGACCCAACTGGGAGTGCGTGACGCGCCGTGGAAAGTGTGTGGGACCCAACTATAAGTGCGCCACGTGCCGTGGAAAATGTGTGGGACCTAACTGAAAATGGGCCACGCGCCGTGGAAAGTGTGGTGGACCCAACTTAGAGTGAGCGACGCGCCATGGAAAGTGTGCGGGGCCCAGCTGGAAGTGCGCCACGTGCCGTGGAAAATGTGTGGACTCAACTGAAAAGGGGTCACGCGCCGTGGAAAGTGTGCGGAACCCTACTGGAAGTGCGACAAGCGCCCAGGAAAGTGTACGGAACCCATCTGGAAAAGCGTGACGCACCGTGGAAAGTGTGTGGGACCCAACTGCAAGTGCACCACGTGCCGTGGAAAGTGTGTGGGACCTAACTGAAAATGGGCCACGCGCCGTGGAAAGTGTGTGGGACCTAACTGAAAAGGGGTCACGCGCCGTGGAAAGTGTGTGGGACCCAACAGGAAGTGCGCGACTCGCCGTGGGAAGTGTGTGGGACCCAACAGAAAGTGCGACAAGCGCCCAGGAAAGTGTACGGAACCGCACTGGAAGTGCGTGACGCGCCGCGGAAAGTGTGTGGGACCTAACTGAAAATTGGCCACGCGCAGTGTAAAGTGTGCAGCACCCAACTGGAAGTGCGTGACGCACCGTGCAAAGTGTGTGGGACCCAACTGCAAGTGCGCCACGTGCCGTGGAAAGTGTGGGACCTAACTGAAAATGGGCCACGCGCCGTGGAAAGTGTGTGGGACCTAACTGAAAAGGGTCACGCGCCGTGGAAAGTGTGTGGAACCTAACTGAAAGTGCGCGACGCGCCGTGGAAAGTGTGTGGGACCCAACAGGAAGTGCGACAAGCGCCCAGGAAAGGGTGCGGAACCGCACTGGAAGTGCGTGACACGCCGTGGAAAGTGTGCGGAACCCGACAGGAAGTGCGCCACGTGCCGTGGAAAGTGTGGGGACCTAACTGAAAAATGGGCCACGCGCCGTGGAAAGTGTGCGGGACCCAACTGAAAGTGCGCGACGTGCCATGTAAAGCGTGTGGGACCCAACTGGGAGTGCGTGACGCGCCGTGGAAAGTGTGTGGCACCCAACTGGAAGTGCGCCACGTGCCGTGGAAAATGTGTGGGACCTAACTGAAAATGGGCCACGCGCCGTGGAAAGTGTGGTCGACCCAACTTAGAGTGCGCGACGCGCCATGGAAAGTGTGCAGGGCCCAGCTGGAAGTGGGCCACGTGCCGTGGAAAATGTGTGGAACTCAACTGAAAAGGGGTCACGCGCCGTGGAAAGTGTGCGGAACCCTACTAGAAGTGCGACAAGCGCCCAGGAAAGTGTACGGAACCCAACTGGAAGTGCGTGACGCGCCGCGGAACGTGTGTGGGACCTAACTGAAAATTGGACACGCGCCGTGTAAAGTGTGCAGCACCCAACTGGAAGTGCGCCAAGCACCGTGAAAAAGTGTGGGACTCAACTGAAAAGGGGTCACGCGCCGTGGAATGTGTGCGGAACCCTACTGGAAGTGCGCCACGTGCCGTGGAAAGTGTGGGTACTAACTGAAAATGAGCCACGCGCCGTGGAAAGTGTGCGGGACCCAACTGAAAGTGCGCGACGTGCCATGTAAAGCGTGTGGGACCCAACTGGGAGTGCGCGACTCGCCGTGGGAAGTGTGTGGGACCCAACAGAAAGTGCGACAAGCGCCCAGGAAAGTGTACGGAACCGCACTGGAAGTGCGTGACGCGCCGCGGAAAGTGTGTGGGACCTAACTGAAAATTGGCCACGCGCAGTGTAAAGTGTGCAGCACCCAACTGGAAGTGCGTGACGCACCGTGCAAAGTGTGTGGGACCCAACTGCAAGTGCACCACGTGCCGTGGAAAGTGTGTGGGACCTAACTGAAAATGGGCCACGCGCCGTGGAAAGTGTGTGGGACCTAACTGAAAAAGGGTCACGCGCCGTGGAAAGTGTGTGGAACCTAACTGAAAGTGCGCGACGCGCCGTGGAAAGTGTGTGGGACCCAACAGGAAGTGCGACAAGCGCCCAGGAAAGGGTGCGGAACCGCACTGGAAGTGCGTGACACGCCGTGGAAAGTGTGCGGAACCCGACAGGAAGTGCGCCACGTGCCGTGGAAAGTGTGGGACCTAACTGAAAATGGGCCACGCGCCGTGGAAAGTGTGCGGGACCCAACTGAAAGTGCGCGACGTGCCATGTAAAGCGTGTGGGACCCAACTGGGAGTGCGTGACGCGCCGTGGAAAGTGTGTGGGACCCAACTGGAAGTGCGCCACGTGCCGTGGAAAATGTGTGGGACCTAACTGAAAATGGGCCACGCGCCGTGGAAAGTGTGGTCGACCCAACTTAGAGTGCGCGACGCGCCATGGAAAGTGTGCAGGGCCCAGCTGGAAGTGCGCCACGTGCCGTGGAAAATGTGTGGGACTCAACTGAAAAGGGGTCACGCGCCGTGGAAAGTGTGCGGAACCCTACTAGAAGTGCGACAAGCGCCCAGGAAAGTGTACGGAACCCAACTGGAAGTGCGTGACGCGCCGCGGAACGTGTGTGGGACCTAACTGAAAATTGGACACGCGCCGTGTAAAGTGTGCAGCACCCAACTGGAAGTGCGCCAAGCACCGTGAAAAAGTGTGGGACTCAACTGAAAAGGGGTCACGCGCCGTGGAATGTGTGCGGAACCCTACTGGAAGTGCGCCACGTGCCGTGGAAAGTGTGGGTACTAACTGAAAATGAGCCACGCGCCGTGGAAAGTGTGCGGGACCCAACTGAAAGTGCGCGACGTGCCATGTAAAGCGTGTGGGACCCAACTGGGAGTGCGTGACGCGCCGTGGAAAGTTTGTGGGACCCAAATGGAAGTGCGACAAGCGCTCAGGAAAGTGTACGGAACCTAACTGGAAGTGCGTGACGCACCGTGGAAAGTGTGTGGGACCTAACTGGAAGTGCGCCACGTGCCGTGGAAAATGTGTGGGACCTAACTGAAAATGGGCCACGCGCAGTGGAAAGTGTGGTGGACCCAACTTAGAGTGCGCGACGCGCCATGGAAAGTGTGCAGGGCTCAGCTGGAAGTGCGCCACGTGCCGTGGAAAATGTGTGGGACTCATCTGAAAAGGGGTCTCGCGCCGTGGAAAGTGTGCGGAACCCTACTGGAAGTGCGACAAGCGCCCAGGAAAGTGTACGGAACCGCACTGGAAGTGCGTGACACGCCGTGGAAAGTGTGTGGGACCAGACAGGAAGTGCGCGACTCGCCGTGGAAAGTGTGTGAGACCCAAATGGAAGTGCGACAAGCGCTCAGGAAAGTGTAAGGAACCTAACTGGAAGTGCGTGACGCACCGTGGAAAGTGTGTGGGACCCAACTGGAAGTGCGCCACGTGCCTTGGAAAATGTGTGGGACCTAACTGAAAATGGGCCACGCGCCGTGGAAAGTGTGCGGAACCCTACTGGAAGTGCGACAAGCGCCCAGGAAAGTGTACGGAACCGCACTGGAAGTGTGGCGTGACACGCCGTGGAAAGTGTGTGGGACCTAACTGAAAATGGGCCACGCGCGGTGGAAAGTGTGCGGGACCCAACTGAAAGGGACCTACGCGCCGTGTAAAGCGTGTGGGACCCAACTGGGAGTGCGTGACGCGCAGTGGAATGTGTGCGGAACCCTACTGGAAGTGCGCCACGTGCCGTGGAAAGTGTGTGGGACCCAACTGGAAGTGCGCTACGCCCCTCGGAAAGTGTGTGGGACCTAACTGAAAATTGGCCGCGCGCCGTGTAAAGCGTGCAGCACCCAACTGGAATTGCGTGACGCACCGTGGAAAGTGTGTGGGACCCAACTGCAAGTGCACCACGTGCCGTGGAAAGTGTGTGGGACTTAACTGAAAATGGGCCACGCGCCGTGGAAAGTGTGTGGGACCTAGCTGAAAAAGGGTCACGCGCCGTGGAAAGTGTGTGGAATCTAACTGAAAGTGCGCGACGCGCCGTGGAAAGTGCGTGGGACCCAACAGGAAGTGCGACAAGCGCCCAGGAAAGTGTGCGGAACCGCACTGGAAGGGCGTGACGCGCCGCGGAAAGTGTGTGGGACTCAACTGCAAAGGGGGCACGCGCCGTGGAATGTGTGCGGAACCCTACTGGAAGTGCGCCCCGTGCCGTGGAAAGTGTGTGGGACCCAACTGAAAGTGCGCGACGCGCCGCGGAAAGTGTGTGGGACCTAACTGAAAATGGGCCACGCGCCGTGGAAAGTGTGCAGAGCCCAACTGGGATGCGACAAGCGCCCAGGAAAGTGTACGGAACCGCACTGGAAGTGCGTGAGACGCCGTGGAAAGTGTGCGGAACCCGACAGGAAGTGCGCCACGTGCCGTGGAAAGTGTGGGACCTAACTGAAAATGGGCCACGCGCCGTGGCAAGTGTGCGGGACCCAACTGAAAGTGCGCGACGTGCCATGTAAAGCGTGTGGGACCCAACTGGGAGTGCGTGACGCGCCGTGGAAAGTGTGTGGGACCAGACAGGAAGTGCGCGACTCGCCGTGGAAAGTGTGTGGGACCCAAATGGAAGTGCGACAAGCGCTCAGGAAAGTGTATGGAACCTAACTGGAAGTGCGTGACGCACCGTGGAAAGTGTGTGGGACCCAACTGGAAGTGCGCCACGTGCCGTGGAAAATGTGTGGGACCTAACTGAAAATGGGCCACGCGCAGTGGAAAGTGTGGTGGACCCAACTTAGAGTGCGCGACGCGCCATGGAAAGTGTGCAGGGCTCAGCTGGAAGTGCGCCACGTGCCGTGGAAAATGTGTGGGACTGATCTGAAAAGGGGTCTCGCGCCGTGGAAAGTGTGCGGAACCCTACTGGAAGTGCGACAAGCGCCCAGGAAAGTGTACGGAACCGCACTGGAAGTGCGTGACACGCCGTGGAAAGTGTGTGGGACCAGACAGGAAGTGCGCGACTCGCCGTGGAAAGTGTGTGGGACCCAAATGGAAGTGCGACAAGCGCTCAGGAAAGTGTAAGGAACCTAACTGGAAGTGCGTGACGCACCGTGGAAAGTGTGTGGGACCCAACTGGAAGTGCGCCACGTGCCTTGGAAAATGTGTGGGACCTAACTGAAAATGGGCGACGCGCCGTGGAAAGTGTGCGGAACCCTACTGGAAGTGCGACAAGCGCCCAGGAAAGTGTACGGAACCGCACTGGAAGTGCGTGACACGCCGTGGAAAGTGTGTGGGACCAGACAGGAAGTGCGCGACTCGCCGTGGAAAGTGTGTGGGACCCAACTGGGAGTGCGTGACGCTATGGAATGTGTGCGGAACCCAACTGGAAGTGCGCCACGTGCCGTGGAAAGTGTGTGGGACCCAACTGGAAGTGCGCTACGCCCCTCGGAAAGTGTGTGGGACCTAACTGAAAATTGGCCGCGCGCCGTGTAAAGCGTGCAGCACCCAACTGGAAGTGCGTGACGCACCGTGGAAAGTGTGTGGGACCCAACTGCAAGTGCACCACGTGCCGTGGAAAGTGTGTGGAACTTAACTGAAAATGGGCCACGCGCCGTGGAAAGTGTGTGGGACCTAACTGAAAAAGGGTCACGCGCCGTGGAAAGTGTGTGGAACCTAACTGAAAGTGCGCGACGCGCCGTGGAAAGTGCGTGGGACCCAACAGGAAGTGCGACAAGCGCCCAGGAAAGTGTGCGGAACCGCACTGGAAGTGCGTGACGCGCCGCGGAAAGTGTGTGGGACTCAACTGAAAAGGGGTCACGCGCCGTGGAATGTGTGCGGAACCCTACTGGAAGTGCGCCACGTGCCGTGGAAAGTGTGTGGGACCCAACTGAAAGTGCGCGACGCGCCGCGGAAAGTGTGTGGGGACCTAACTGAAAATGGGCCACGCGCGCCGTGGAAAGTGTGCAGAGCCCAACTGGGATGCGACAAGCGCCCAGGAAAGTGTACGGAACCGCACTGGAAGTGCGTGAGACGCCGTGGAAAGTGTGCGGAACCCGACAGGAAGTGCGCCACGTGCCGTGGAAAGTGTGGGACCTAACTGAAGTGGGCCACGCGCCGTGGAAAGTGTGCGGGACCCAACTGAAAGTGCGCGACGTGCCATGTAAAGTGTGGGACCCAACTGGGAGTACGTGACGCGCCGTGGAAAGTGTGTGGGACCAGACAGGAAGTGCGCGACGCGCCGTGGAAAGTGTGTGGGACCCAAATGGAAGTGCGACACGCGCTCAGGAAAGTGTGGGACCCAACTGGAAGTGCGTGACGCACCGTGGAAAGTGTGTGGGACCTAACTGAAAATGGGCGCCACGCGCCGTGGAAAGTGTGCGGGACCCAACTGAAAGTGCGCTACGCGCCGTGTAAAGCGTGTGGGAACCCAAACTGGGAGTGCGTGACGCGCAGTGGAAAATGTGTGGGACTCAACTGAAAAGGGGTCAGGCGCCGTGGAAAGTGTGCGGAACCAACGGGAAGTGCGCGACGCCCCGTAGAATGTGTGTGGGACCCAATTGAGAGCGCCCCGCGCGCCGGGGAAAGTGAGTGGAACCCAACTAAATGTGCGCGACGCGCCGTGGGAAGTGTGTTGTACCAAACTGAGTGTGCGGCGTGCACCGTGGAAAGTGTGTGGTACCAGACTGAATGTGCGCCACGCACCGTGTAAAGTGTGTGGGACCCAGACTGGAAGTGCGCGACGCACCGTGGAAAAGTGTGTGGGGACCCAACTGGAAGTGCACGCGCACCGTGGAAAAGTGTGTGGGACCAAATGGTAAAGTGCCACGCGCCGTGGAAAGTGTGTGGAACCAGACTGAACTGGAAGTGCGCGACGCGTCATGGAAAGTGTGTGGAACGCGTAACTGGGAAAGTGTGTGGACCAAGCACCGTGGAAAGTGTGTGGGACCCAACTGAGTGTGCGCCAAGCGCGTGGAAAGTGTTCGGAACCGCACTGGAAGTGCGTGACGCGCCGCGGAAAGTGTGTGGGACCTAACCGAAAGTGCGCAACGCGCCGTGTAAAGTGTGCAGCACCCAACTGGAAGTGCGCCAAGCACCGTGAAAAAGTGTGGGACTCAACTGAAAGTGGTCACGCGCCGTGGAATGTGTGCGGAACCCTACTGGAAGTGCGCCACGTGCCGTGGAAAATGTGTGGGACCCAACTGAAAATTAGCCACGCGCCGTGGAAAGTGTGCAGAGCCCAACTGGGATGCGACAAGCGCCCAGGAAAGGGTACGGAACCGCACTGGAAGTGCGTGAGACGCCGTGGAAAGTGTGCGGAACCCGACAGGAAGTGCGCCACGTGCCGTGGAAAGTGTGGGACCTAACTGAAAATGGGCCACGCGCCGTGGCAAGTGTGCGGGACCCAACTGAAAGTGCGCGACGTGCCATGTAAAGCGTGTGGGACCCAACTGGGAGTGCGCGACGCGCCGTGGAAAGTGTGTGGGACCAGACTGGAAGTGCGCGACTCGCCGTGGAAAGTGTGTGGGACCCAACTGGAAGTGCGACAAGCGCTCAGGAAAGTGTGTGGAACCTAACTGGAAGTGCGTGACGCACCGTGGAAAGTGTGTGGGACCCAACTGGAAGTGCGCACGCGCCGTGGAAAGTGTGTGGGACCTACAACTGAAAATGTGCCACGCGCCGTGGAAAGTGTGTGGGACCCAACTGGAAGTGCGCGACGCGCCGTGGAAAGTGTGCAGGGCTCAACTGGAAGTGCGGCGTGCACCGTGGAAAATGTGTGGGACCCAACTGAAAGGGGTCTCGCGCCGTGGAAAGTGTGTGGAACCCTACTGGAAGTGCGACAAGCGCCCAGGAAAGTGTGTGGAACCGCACTGGAAGTGCGTGACGCGCCGTGGAAAGTGTGTGGGACCAGACAGGAAGTGCGCGACTCGCCCGTGGAAAGTGTGTGGGACCCAAATGTGAAGTGCGCCACGCGCTCAGGAAAGTGTGTGGGACCCAACTGGAAGTGCGTGACGCACCGTGGAAAGTGTGTGGGACCCAACTGGAAGTGCGCCACGTGCGTGAAAAGTGTGTGGGACCAACTGAGGGCGACGCGCCGTGAAAGTGTGCGGAACCCACTGGAAGTGCGACGTGGAAAGTGTGTGGAACCCACTGGAAGTGCGCGACACGCCGTGGAAAGTGTGTTGTACCAGATGAGTGCGCGACTCGCCGTGGAAAGTGTGTGGGACCCAACTGGTGAGTGCGTGACGCGCTATGGAATGTGTGGGACCTACTGAAGTGCGCCACGCGCCGTGGAAAGTGTGGGACCCAACTGGAAGTGCGCCACGCCCTCGGAAAGTGTGTGGGACCTAACTGAAGTGCGCCGCGCGCCGGGAAAGCGTGGGACCCAACTGGAAGTGCGTGACGCACCGTGGAAAGTGTGTGGGACCCAACTGCAAGTGCACCACGTGCCGTGGAAAGTGTGTGGAACTTAACTGAAAATGGGCCACGCGCCGTGGAAAGTGTGTGGGACCTAACTGAAAGGGTCACGCGCCGTGGAAAGTGTGTGGAACCTAACTGAGTGCGCGACGCGCCGTGGAAAGTGGGACCCAACAGGAAGTGCGACAAGCGCCCAGGAAAGTGTGCGGAACCGCACTGGAAGTGCGTGACGCGCCGCGGAAAGTGTGTGGGACTCAACTGAAAAGGGTCACGCGCCGTGGAATGTGTGCGGAACCCTACTGGAAGTGCGCCACGTGCCGTGGAAAGTGTGTGGGACCCAACTGAAAGTGCGCGACGCGCCGCGGAAAGTGTGTGGGACCTAACTGAAAATGGGCCACGCGCCGTGGAAAGTGTGCAGAGCCCAACTGGGATGCGACAAGCGCCCAGGAAAGTGTACGGAACCGCACTGGAAGTGCGTGAGACGCCGTGGAAAGTGTGCGGAACCCGACAGGAAGTGCGCCACGTGCCGTGGAAAGTGTGGGACCTAACTGAAAATGGGCGACGCGCCGTGGAAAGTGTGCGGGACCCAACTGAAAGTGCGCGACGTGCCATGTAAAGCGTGTGGGACCCAACTGAGGTGCGCGACGCCGTGGAAAGTGTGGACCAGACAGGTAAGTGCGCGACTCGCCGGGGAAAGTGTGTGGGACCCAACTGGAAGTGCGACAAGCGCTCAGGAAAGTGTGTGGAACCTAACTGGAAGTGCGTGACGCACCGTGGAAAGTGTGTGGGACCTAACTGAAAATGGGCCACGCGCGGTGGAAAGTGTGCGGGACCCAACTGAAAGGGACCTACGCGCCGTGTAAAGCGTGTGGGACCCAACTGGGAGTGCGTGACGCGCAGTGGAAAGTGTGGGAACCTGAACTGAAAAGGTGTGGCGTGCGCCGTGGAAAGTGTGTGGAACCCTACTGGAAGTGCGACAAGCGCCCAGGAAAGTGTACGGAACCGCACTGGGAGTGCGTGACGCGCAGTGGAATGTGTGCGGAACCCTACTGGAAGTGCGCCACGTGCCGTGGAAAGTGTGTGGGACCCAAATGGAAGTGCGCTACGCCCCGCGGAAAGTGTGTGGGACCTAACTGAAAATTGGCCGCGCGCCGTGTAAAGCGTGCAGCACCCAACTGGAAGTGCGTCACGCACCGTGGAAAGTGTGTGGGACCCAACTGCAAGTGCACCACGTGCCGTGGAAAGTGTGTGGGACCTAACTGAAAATGCGCCACGCGCCGTGGAAAGTGTGTTGGACCTAACTGAAAAAGGGTCACGCGCCGTGGAAAGTGTGTGGAACCTAACTGAAAGTGCGCGACGCGCCGTGGAAAGTGCGTGGAACCCAACAGGAAGTGCGACAAGCGCCCAGGAAAGTGTTCGGAACCGCACTGGAAGTGCGTGACGCGCCGCGGAAAGTGTGTGGGACCTAACCGAAAATTGGCAACGCGCCGTGTAAAGTGTGCAGCACCCAACTGGAAGTGCGCCGCGCACCGTGAAAAAGTGTGGGACTCAACTGAAAAGGGGTCACGCGCCGTGGAATGTGTGCGGAACCCTACTGGAAGTGCGCCACGTGCCGTGGAAAATGTGTGGGACCCAACTGAAAATTAGCCACGCGCCGTGGAAAGTGTGCAGAGCCCAACTGGGATGCGACAAGCGCCGTGGAAAGTGTGTGGAACCGCACTGGAAGTGCGTGACGCGCCGTGGAAAGTGTGTGGGACCTAACTGAAAATTGGCAACGCGCCGTGTAAAGTGTGCAGCACCCAACTGGAAGTGCGCCAAGCACCGTGAAAAAGTGTGGGACTCAACTGAAAAGGGGTCACGCGCCGTGGAATGTGTGCAGAGCCCAACTGGGATGCGACAAGCGCCCAGGAAAGTGTACGGAACCGCACTGGAAGTGCGTGAGACGCCGTGGAAGTGTGCGGAACCCGACAGGAAGTGCGCCACGTGCCGTGGAAAGTGTGTGGGACCCAAATGGAAGTGCGCTACGCCCCGCGGAAAGTGTGTGGGACCTAACTGAAAATGGGCCACGCGCGGTGGAAAGTGTGCGGGACCCAACTGAAAGGGACCTACGCGCCGTGTAAAGCGTGTGGGACCCAACTGGGAGTGCGTGACGCGCAGTGGAAAATGTGTGGGACTCAACTGAAAAGGGGTCAGGCGCCGTGGAAAGTGTGCGGAACCCTACTGGAAGTGCGACAAGCGCCCAGGAAAGTGTACGGAACCGCACTGGGAGTGCGTGACGCGCCGTGGAAAGTGTGCGGAACCCTACTGGAAGTGCGCCACGTGCCGTGGAAAGTGTGTGGGACCCAACTGGAAGTGCGCTACGCCCCGCGGAAAGTGTGTGGGACCTAACTGAAAATTGGCCGCGCGCCGTGTAAAGCGTGTGGGACCAAACTGGGAGTGCGTGACGCGCCGTGGAAAGTGTATGGGACCCTACTGGAAGTGCGCCACGTGCCGTGGAAAGTGTGTGGGACCTAACTGAAAATGGGCCACGCGCCGTGGAAAGTGTGTTGGACCTAACTGAAAAAGGGTCACGCGCCGTGGAAAGTGTGTGGAACCTAACTGAAAGTGCGCGACGCGCCGTGGAAAGTGCGTGGAACCCAACAGGAAGTGCGCCACGTGCCGTGGAAAGTGTGTGGGACCCAACTGGAAGTGCGCTACGCCCCGCGGAAAGTGTGTGGGACCTAACTGAAAATTGGCCGCGCGCCGTGTAAAGCGTGCAGCACCCAACTGGAAGTGCGTGACGCACCGTGGAAAGTGTGTGGGACCCAACTGCAAGTGCACCACGTGCCGTGGAAAGTGTGTGGGACTTGATTGAAAATGGGCCACGCGCCGTGGAAAGTGTGTGGGACCTAACTGAAAAAGGGTCACGCGCCGTGGAAAGTGTGTGGAACCTAACTGAAAGTGCGCGACGTGCCGTGGAAAGTGCGTGGAACCCAACAGGAAGTGCGACAAGCGCCCAGGAAAGTGTGCGGAACCGCACTGGAAGTGCGTGACGCGCCGCGGAAAGTGTGTGGGACCTAACTGAAAATTGGCAACGCGCCGTGTAAAGTGTGCAGCACCCAACTGGAAGTGCGCCAAGCACCGTGAAAAAGTGTGGGACTCAACTGAAAAGGGTCACGCGCCGTGGAATGTGTGCGGAACCCTACTGGAAGTGCGCCACGTGCCGTGGAAAGTGTGTGGGACCCAACTGGAAGTGCGCGACGCGCCGCGGAAAGTGTGTGGGACCTAACTGAAAATTAGCCACGCGCCGTGGAAAGTGTGCAGAGCCCAACTGGGATGCGACAAGCGCCCAGGAAAGTGTGCGGAACCGCACTGGAAGTGCGTGACGCGCCGCGGAAAGTGTGTGGGACCTAACTGAAAGTGCGCAACGCGCCGTGTAAAGTGTGCAGGACCCAACTGGAAGTGCGCCGCGCACCGTGAAAAAGTGTGGGACTCAACTGAAAAGGGGTCACGCGCCGTGGAAAGTGTGTGGGACCTAACTGAAAATGGGCCACGTGCCATGTAAAGTGTGGGACCCAACTGGGAGTGCGTGACGCGCCGTGGAAAGTGTGTGGGACCAGACAGGAAGTGCGCGACTCGCCGAGGAAAGTGTGTGGGACCCAATGGAAGTGCGACAAGCGCTCAGGAAAGTGTGTGGGACCCAACTGGAAGTGCGCCACGTGCCGTGGAAAATGTGTGGGACTCAACTGAAAGTGCGTCAGGCGCCGTGGAAAGTGTGTGGGACCCAACTGGAAGTGCGACACGCGCCCAGGAAAGTGTGTGGAACCGCACTGGAAGTGCGTGACACGCCGTGGAAAGTGTGTGGGACATAACTGAAAGTGGGCCACGCGCCGTGGAAAGTGTGTGGGACCCAACTGAAAGTGCGCGACGCGCCGTGTAAAGCGTGGGACCCAACTGGGAGTGCGTGACGCGCCGTGGAAAGTGTGCGAAACCCAACTGGAAGTGCGACAAGCGCCCAGGAAAGTGTACGGACCCGCACTGGAAGTGCGTGACACGCCGTGGAAAGTGTGCGGGACCCAACTGAAAGTGGGCGATTCGCCGTGGAAAGTGTCTGTGACTCAACTGGAAGTGCGCCGCGCACCGGGGAAAGTGTGTGGGGCCCGACTGGAAGTGTGCGACGCGCCGTGAAAAGTGTGTGAGACCTGACGGAAAATGGGCCCCGCGCCGTGGAAAGGGTGTGGGACCCAAATGAAAGTGAGCGATTCGCGGTGGAAAGTGTGTGGGACTCAACTGGAAGCGCGTGACGTGCCGTGGAAAGTGTGTGGGACCTAACTGAAAATGGGCCACGCGCCGTGGAAAGTGTGTGGGACCTAACTGAAAAAGGGTCACGCGCCGTGGAAAGTGTGTGGAACCTAACTGAAAGTGCGCGACGCGCCGTGGAAAGTGTGTGGGACCCAACAGGAAGTGCGACAAGCGCCCAGGAAAGGGTGCGGAACCGCACTGGAAGTGCGTGACACGCCGTGGAAAGTGCGCGGAACCCGACAGGAAGTGCGCCACGTGCCGTGGAAAGTGTGGGACCTAACTGAAAATGGGCCACGCGCCGTGGAAAGTGTGCGGGACCCAACTGAAAGTGCGCGACGTGCCATGTAAAGCGTGTGGGACCCAACTGGGAGTGCGTGACGCGCCGTGGAAAGTGTGCGGAACCCGACAGGAAGTGCGCCACGTGCCGTGGAAAGTGTGGGACCTAACTGAAAATGGGCCACGCGCCGTGGAAAGTGTGTGGGACCTAACTGAAAAGGGTCACGCGCCGTGGAAAGTGTGTGGAACCTAACTGAAAGTGCGCGACGCGCCGTGGAAAGTGTGTGGGGACCCAACAGGAAGTGCGACAAGCGCCCAGGAAAGGGTGCGGAACCGCACTGGAAGTGCGTGACGCGCCGCGGAACGTGTGTGGGACTCAACTGAAAAGGGGTCACGCGCCGTGGAAAGTGTGTGGAACCCAACTGGAAGTGCGCCTACGCTGGTGCTGGAAGTGCGCCGCGCACCGTGAAAAGTGTGTGGGACGCGCCGTGAAAAGTGTGTGGAACCAAACTGTAAGTGCGCGATGACTGGTGTGTGCGTTCAGCTGCGTAGTGCGACGCACTGTGGGAAGACTGTGTGCGCGACCCCAACCTGGAAGTGCCGTGAAAAGTGTGTGGACACAAACCGTGGAAAGTGGCCGAAGTGCGCGCCGTGAAAAGTGTGTGGAACCAAACTGTAGGTGCGCGACGCATCGTGGAAAGTGTGTTGTACCTGACTGCGTGTGTGTCGTGCACCGGGGAAAGTGTGGAACCCAACTGAAAGCGCGCGACGCGTCGTGGAGAGTGTGTTGTACCAAAATGAGTGTGCGGCGTGCACCGTGGAGAGTGTGTGGGACCCAACTGAAAGTGCGCGACGCGTCGTGGGAAGTGCGCGACGCGCCGGGTAAATGGTGTGGGACCCAGCTGGAAGTGCGCCTAGCTCGTTGAAAGAGTGTGGGACCCGATTGAGAGCGCGCCGCGCGCCGGTGAAAGTGTGTGGGACCCAACTGGAAGTGCGCCTAGCTCGTGGAAAGTGTGTGGGACCTAACTGGAAGTGCGCCGCGCACCGTGAAAAGTGTGTGGGACACAACGGGAAGGGCCGCGCGCCGTGAAAAGTGTGTGGAACCAAACTGTAAGTGCGCGACGCATCGTGGAAAGTGTGTTGTACCTGACTGAGTGTGTGGCGTGCACCGTGGAAAGTGTGTGGAACCAAACTGAAAGTGCGCGACGCGCCGTGGGAAGTGTGTTAGACCAAAATGAGTGCGGCGTGCACCGTGGAAAGTGTGTGGGACCCGAGTGAGATTGCGCCACGCGTCAGTAAACTGTGGGACCAGACTGGTAGTGCGCGGCGCGCCGGGGAAAGTGTGTGGAACCCAACTGGAGATTGCGCCACGCGTCATGTAAACTGTGGGACCTATCTGGAAGTGCGCCGCGCACCGTGGAAAGTGTGTGGGACCTAACTGGAAGTGCGCCGCGCACCGTGAGAAGTATGTG
The DNA here is from genome assembly GCA_029168955.1 of Aplectana chamaeleonis. Classification (NCBI taxonomy): domain Eukaryota; kingdom Metazoa; phylum Nematoda; class Chromadorea; order Rhabditida; family Cosmocercidae; genus Aplectana; species Aplectana chamaeleonis. Next base: position 141,875 of record JAPDOI010001197.1, on the reverse strand, counting down.
GGACACAATGGTGAGGGCCGCGCGCCGTGAAAACTGTGTGGAACCAAACTGTAAGTGCGCGACGCGTCATGGAAAGTGTATTGAACCTGACTGAATGTGTGGCGTGCACCGTGGAAAGTGTGTGGGACCCAACTGAAAGTGCGCGACGCGTCTTGGGAAGTGTGTTGTACCAAAATGAGTGTGCGGCGTGCACCGTGGAAAGTGTGTGGGACCCGAGTGAGATTGCGCCACGCGTCATGTAAACTGTGGGACCAGACTGGTAAGTGCGCGACGCGCCGGGGAAAGGGTGTGGGACCCAACTGGAAGTGCGCCTAGCTCGTGTAAAGTGTGTGGGACCCAATTTAGAGCGCGCCGCGCGCCGGTGAAAGTGTGTGGGACCCAACTGGAAGTGCGCCGCGCACCGTGAAAAGTGTGTGGAACCAAACTGTAAGTGCGCGACGCGTCATGGAAAGTGTATTGTACCTGACTGAATGTGTGGCGTTCACCGTGGAAAGTGTGTGGGACCCAACTGAAAGTGCGCGACGCGTCTTGGGAAGTGTGTTGTACCAAAATGAGTGTGCGGCGTGCACCGTGGAAAGTGTGTGGGACCCGAGTGAGATTGCGCCACGCGTCATGTAAACTGTGGGACCAGACTGGTAAGTGCGCAACGCACCGTGGAAAGTGTGTGGGACCTAACTGGAAAGTGCGCCTACGCGTCGTGTAAGTGTGGGACCCAATTGAGTGCGCCGCGCACCGTGAAAGTGTGTGGGACCCAACTGGAAGTGCGCCACGCGTCATCGTGAAAAGTGTGGGACACAAACTGGGAAGTGCGCGACGCGCTGAAAGTGTGTGGAACCCAAGCTGGTAGTGCGCGACGCATCGTGTAAAGTGTGTACCTGACTGGAGTGTGCGCGCCGCGCACCGGTGAAAGATATTGTAGGACCCATGGAAGTGCGCCGCGCGCCGTGAAAAGTGCGTGGAACCAAACTGTAAGTGCGCGACGCATCGTGGAAAGTGTGTTGTACCTGACTGAGTGTGTGGCGTGCACCGTGGAAAGTGTACAGGGACCCAACTGAAAGTGTGCGACGCGTCGTGGGAAGTGTGTTGTACCAAAATGGAGTGTGGGACCCAACTGGAGAAGTGCGCCTAGCTCGTGGAAAGTGCGTGGGACCAGATGAGAGTTGCGCCACGCGTCATGTAAACTGTGGGACCAGACTGGTAAGTGCGCAACGCACCGTGGAAAGTGTGTGGGACCTAACTGGAAGTGTGCCGCGCACCGTGAAATGTGTGTGGGACACAACGGGAAGGGCCGCGCGCCGTGAAAAGTGCGTGGAACCAAACTGTAAGTGCGCGACGCATCGTGGAAAGTGTGTATTACCTGACTGAGTGTGTGGCGTTCACCGTGGAAAGTGTGTGGGACCCATATGAAAGCGCGCGACGCGTCGTGGGGAGTGTGTTGTACCGAAATGAGTGTGCGTGAGAAAAGTGAGATTGTAATGTGGGACCCAACTGGTAAGTGCGCGACCGCCCATGTAAAGTGCGTGGGACCAGACTGGTAAGTGCGCAACGCACCGTGAAAAGTGTGTGGGACCTATCTGGAAGTGCGCCGCGCACCAATTGGGCGCGCCGCCGGTGAGATGTGTGGGACCCAACTGGAAGTGCGCCGCGCACCGTGAAAAGTGTGTGGGACACAACGGGAAGGGCCACGCGCCGTGAAAAGTGTGTGGAACCAAACTGTAAGTGCGCGACGCATCGTGGAAAGTGTGTTGTACCTGACTGCGTGTGTGTCGTGCACCGGGGAAAGTGTGGAACCCAACTGAAAGCGCGCGACGCGTCGTGGAGAGTGTGTTGTACCAAAATGAGTCTGCGGCGTGCACCTTGGAAAGTGTGTGGGACCCGAGTGAGATTGCGCGACGCGTCATGTAAACTGTGGGACCAGACTGGTAAGTGCGCGACGCGCCGGTGAAAGGGTGTGGGACCCAACTGGAAGTGCGCCTAGCTCGTGGAAAGTGTGGGACCCAATTGAAAGTGCGCCGCGCACCGTGGCGAAAGTGTGGGACCCAGCGCTGGAAGTGCGCCGCGCGCCGTGAAAACTGTGTGGAACCAAACTGTAAGTGCGCGACGCGTCATGGAAAGTGTATTGAACCTGACTGAATGTGTGGCGTTCACCGTGGAAAGTGTGTAGGACCCAACTGAAAGTGCGCGACGCGTCTTGGGAAGTGTGTTGTACCAAAATGAGTGTGCGACGTGCACCGTGGAAAGTGTGTGGGACCCGAGTCAGATTACGCCACGCGTCATGTAAACTGTGGGACCAGACTTGTAAGTGCGCGACGCGCCGGGGAAAGTGTGTGGGACCCAACTGAAAGTGCGCGACGCGTCTTGAAAAAGTGTGTTGTACCAAAATGAAAGGTGTGCGGCGTGCACCGTCATGGAAGTGTGTGGGACCCAATGAGAGCGCCACGCGTCATGGAAACTGTGGGACCAGACTGGAAAGTGCGCGACGCGCACCGTGAAAGTGTGTGGGACCCAACTGGGAAGTGCGCCGCGCACCGTGAAAAAATGTATGGAACCAAACTGTGGGACCCGAGTCAGATTACGCCACGCGTCATGTAAACTGTGGGACCAGACTGGTAAGTGCGCGACGCGCCGGGGAAAGTGTGTGGGACCCAACTGAAAGTGCGCGACGCGTCTTGGGAAGTGTGTTGTACCAAAATGAGTGTGCGGCGTGCACCGTGCAAAGTGTGTGGGACCCAAGTGAGATTGCGCCACGCGTCATGTAAACTGTGGGACCAGACTGGTAAGTGCGCGACGCGCTGAAGAAAAGGTGTGGGACCCAACTGGAAGTGCGCCTAGCTCGTGTAAAGTGTGTGGGACCCAATTGAGAGCGCGCCGCGCGCCGGTGAAAGTGTGTGGGACCCAACTGGAAGTGCGCCGCGCACCGTGAAAAGTGTGTGGGACACAACGGGAAGGGCCACGCGCCGTGAAAAGTGTGTGGAACCAAACTGTAGGTGCGCGACGCATCGTGGAAAGTGTGTTGTACCTGACTGCGTGTGTGTCGTGCACCGGGGAAAGTGAGTGGGACTCAACTGAAAGTGCGCGACGCGCCGTGGGAAGTGTGTTGTACCAAACTGAGTGTACGGCGTGCACCGTGGAAAGTGTGTGGGACCCGAGTGAGAGCGCGCCGCGCGCCGTTGAAAATGTGTGGGACCCAACTGGTAAGTGAGCGACGCGTCGGGGAAAGGGTGTAGGACCCAACTGGAAGTGCGCCTAGCTCGTGTAAAGTGTGTGGGACCCAATTGAGAGCGCGCCGCGCGCCGGTGAAAGTGTGTGGGACCCAACTGGAAGTGCGTCACGCACCGTGGAAAGTGTGAGGGGCCTAACTGGAAGTGCGCCGCGCAACGTGAAAAGTGTGTGGGACACAACGGGAAGTGCCGCGCGCCGTGAAAAGTGTGTGGAACCAAACTGTAAGTGCGCGACGCATCGTGGAAAGTGTGTATTTCCTGACTGAGTGTGTGGCGTTCACCGTGGAAAGTGTGTGGGACCCATATGAAAGTGCGCGACGCGTCGTGGGAAGTGTGTTGTACCAAAATGAGTGTGCGGCGTGCACCGTGGAAAGTGTGTGGGACCCGAGTGAGATTGCGCCACGCGTCATGTAAACTGTGGGACCAGACTGGTAAGTGCGCGACGCGCCGGGGAAAGGGTGTGGGACCCAACTGGAAGTGCGCCTAGCTCGTGTAAAAAGTGTGGGACCCAATTGAGAGCGCGCCGCGCGCCGGTGAAAGTGTGTGGGACCCAACTGGAAGTGCGTCACGCATCGTGAAAAGTGTGAGGGACACAACGGGAAGTGCGCCGCGTGAAGAAAGTGTGTGGAACCCAACTGGAAGTGCGCACCGTGGAAAGTGTGTGGACACACTGCAGGAAGAGCGCGCGCCGTGAGTGTGTTGTACCAAACTGGTGTGCGCGTGCACCGTGGAAAGTGTTGTGGGACCAATTGGCGCGCGACGCGTCGTGGAAAGTGTGTTGTACCAACTGAGTGTGCGGCGACCGTGGAAAGTGTGTGGGACCCAACTGAAAGTGCGCGACGTGCCATGTAAAGTGTGTGGACCCAACTGGGAAGTGCGTGACGCGCCGTGGAAAGTTTGTGGGACCCAAATGGAAGTGCGACAAGCGCTCAGGAAAGTGTACGGAACCTAACTGGAAGTGCGTGACGCACCGTGGAAAGTGTGTGTGGGACCTAACTGGAAGTGCGCCGCGCGCCGTAAAAAGTGTGTGGGACCTAACTGAAAATGGGCCACGCGCAGTGGAAAGTGTGGTGGACCCAACTTAGAGTGCGCGACGCGCCATGGAAAGTGTGCAGGGCTCAGCTGGAAGTGCGCCACGTGCCGTGGAAAATGTGTGGGACCCATCTGAAAGGGGTCTCGCGCCGTGGAAAGTGTGCGGAACCCTACTGGAAGTGCGACAAGCGCCCAGGAAAGTGTACGGAACCGCACTGGAAGTGCGTGACACGCCGTGGAAAGTGTGTGGGACCAGACAGGAAGTGCGCGACTCGCCGTGGAAAGTGTGTGAGACCCAAATGGAAGTGCGACAAGCGCTCAGGAAAGTGTAAGGAACCTAACTGGAAGTGCGTGACGCACCGTGGAAAGTGTGTGGGACCCAACTGGAAGTGCGCCACGTGCCTTGGAAAATGTGTGGGACCTAACTGAAAATGGGCCACGCGCCGTGGAAAGTGTGCGGAACCCTACTGGAAGTGCGACAAGCGCCCAGGAAAGTGTACGGAACCGCACTGGAAGTGCGTGACACGCCGTGGAAAGTGTGTGGGACCTAACTGAAAATGGGCCACGCGCGGTGGAAAGTGTGCGGGACCCAACTGAAAGGGACCTACGCGCCGTGTAAAGCGTGTGGGACCCAACTGGGAGTGCGTGACGCGCAGTGGAATGTGTGCGGAACCCTACTGGAAGTGCGCCACGTGCCGTGGAAAGTGTGTGGGACCCAACTGGAAGTGCGCTACGCCCCTCGGAAAGTGTGTGGGACCTAACTGAAAATTGGCCGCGCGCCGTGTAAAGCGTGCAGCACCCAACTGGAATTGCGTGACGCACCGTGGAAAGTGTGTGGGACCCAACTGCAAGTGCACCACGTGCCGTGGAAAGTGTGTGGGACTTAACTGAAAATGGGCCACGCGCCGTGGAAAGTGTGTGGGACCTAACTGAAAAAGGGTCACGCGCCGTGGAAAGTGTGTGGAATCTAACTGAAAGTGCGCGACGCGCCGTGGAAAGTGCGTGGGACCCAACAGGAAGTGCGACAAGCGCCCAGGAAAGTGTGCGGAACCGCACTGGAAGTGCGTGACGCGCCGCGGAAAGTGTGTGGGACTCAACTGAAAAGGGGTCACGCGCCGTGGAATGTGTGCGGAACCCTACTGGAAGTGCGCCACGTGCCGTGGAAAGTGTGTGGGACCCAACTGAAAGTGCGCGACGCGCCGCGGAAAGTGTGTGGGACCTAACTGAAAATGGGCCACGCGCCGTGGAAAGTGTGCAGAGCCCAACTGGGATGCGACAAGCGCCCAGGAAAGTGTACGGAACCGCACTGGAAGTGCGTGAGACGCCGTGGAAAGTGTGCGGAACCCGACAGGAAGTGCGCCACGTGCCGTGGAAAGTGTGGGACCTAACTGAAAATGGGCCACGCGCCGTGGCAAGTGTGCGGGACCCAACTGAAAGTGCGCGACGTGCCATGTAAAGCGTGTGGGACCCAACTGGGAGTGCGTGACGCGCCGTGGAAAGTGTGTGGGACCAGACAGGAAGTGCGCGACTCGCCGTGGAAAGTGTGTGGGACCCAAATGGAAGTGCGACAAGCGCTCAGAAAAGTGTATGGAACCTAACTGGAAGTGCGTGACGCACCGTGGAAAGAGTGTGGGACCCAACTGGAAGTGCGCCACGTGCCGTGGAAAATGTGTGGGACCTAACTGAAAATGGGCCACGCGCAGTGGAAAGTGTGGTGGACCCAACTTAGAGTGCGCGACGCGCCATGGAAAGTGTGCAGGGCTCAGCTGGAAGTGCGCCACGTGCCGTGGAAAATGTGTGGGACTGATCTGAAAAGGGCTCTCGCGCCGTGGAAAGTGTGCGGAACCCTACTGGAAGTGCGACAAGCGCCCAGGAAAGTGTACGGAACCGCACTGGAAGTGCGTGACACGCCGTGGAAAGTGTGTGGGACCAGACAGGAAGTGCGCGACTCGCCGTGGAAAGTGTGTGGGACCCAAATGGAAGTGCGACAAGCGCTCAGGAAAGTGTAAGGAACCTAACTGGAAGTGCGTGACGCACCGTGGAAAGTGTGTGGGACCCAACTGGAAGTGCGCCACGTGCCTTGGAAAATGTGTGGGACCTAACTGAAAATGGGCGACGCGCCGTGGAAAGTGTGCGGAACCCTACTGGAAGTGCGACAAGCGCCCAGGAAAGTGTACGGAACCGCACTGGAAGTGCGTGACACGCCGTGGAAAGTGTGTGGGACCAGACAGGAAGTGCGCGACTCGCCGTGGAAAGTGTGTGGGACCCAACTGGGAGTGCGTGACGCGCTATGGAATGTGTGCGGAACCCTACTGGAAGTGCGCCACGTGCCGTGGAAAGTGTGTGGGACCCAACTGGAAGTGCGCTACGCCCCTCGGAAAGTGTGTGGGACCTAACTGAAAATTGGCCGCGCGCCGTGTAAAGCGTGCAGCACCCAACTGGAAGTGCGTGACGCACCGTGGAAAGTGTGTGGGACCCAACTGCAAGTGCACCACGTGCCGTGGAAAGTGTGTGGAACTTAACTGAAAATGGGCCACGCGCCGTGGAAAGTGTGTGGGACCTAACTGAAAAAGGGTCACGCGCCGTGGAAAGTGTGTGGAACCTAACTGAAAGTGCGCGACGCGCCGTGGAAAGTGCGTGGGACCCAACAGGAAGTGCGACAAGCGCCCAGGAAAGTGTGCGGAACCGCACTGGAAGTGCGTGACGCGCCGCGGAAAGTGTGTGGGACTCAACTGAAAAGGGGTCACGCGCCGTGGAATGTGTGCGGAACCCTACTGGAAGTGCGCCACGTGCCGTGGAAAGTGTGTGGGACCCAACTGAAAGTGCGCGACGCGCCGCGGAAAGTGTGTGGGACCTAACTGAAAATGGGCCACGCGCCGTGGAAAGTGTGCAGAGCCCAACTGGGATGCGACAAGCGCCCAGGAAAGTGTACGGAACCGCACTGGAAGTGCGTGAGACGCCGTGGAAAGTGTGCGGAACCCGACAGGAAGTGCGCCACGTGCCGTGGAAAGTGTGGGACCTAACTGAAAATGGGCCACGCGCCGTGGAAAGTGTGCGGGACCCAACTGAAAGTGCGCGACGTGCCATGTAAAGCGTGTGGGACCCAACTGGGAGTACGTGACGCGCCGTGGAAAGTGTGTGGGACCAGACAGGAAGTGCGCGACTCGCCGTGGAAAGTGTGTGGGACCCAAATGGAAGTGCGACAAGCGCTCAGGAAAGTGTAAGGAACCTAACTGGAAGTGCGTGACGCACCGTGGAAAGTGTGTGGGACCTAACTGAAAATGGGCCACGCGCGGTGGAAAGTGTGCGGGACCCAACTGAAAGGGACCTACGCGCCGTGTAAAGCGTGTGGGACCCAACTGGGAGTGCGTGACGCGCAGTGGAAAATGTGTGGGACTCAACTGAAAAGGGGTCAGGCGCCGTGGAAAGTGTGCGGAACCCTACTGGAAGTGCGACAAGCGCCCAGGAAAGTGTACGGAACCGCACTGGGAGTGCGTGACGCGCAGTGGAATGTGTGCGGAACCCTACTGGAAGTGCGCCACGTGCCGTGGAAAGTGTGTGGGACCCAAATGGAAGTGCGCTACGCCCCGCGGAAAGTGTGTGGGACCTAACTGAAAATTGGCCGCGCGCCGTGTAAAGCGTGCAGCACCCAACTGGAAGTGCGTCACGCACCGTGGAAAGTGTGTGGGACCCAACTGCAAGTGCACCACGTGCCGTGGAAAGTGTGTGGGACCTAACTGAAAATGGGCCACGCGCCGTGGAAAGTGTGTTGGACCTAACTGAAAAAGGGTCACGCGCCGTGGAAAGTGTGTGGAACCTAACTGAAAGTGCGCGACGCGCCGTGGAAAGTGCGTGGAACCCAACAGGAAGTGCGACAAGCGCCCAGGAAAGTGTTCGGAACCGCACTGGAAGTGCGTGACGCGCCGCGGAAAGTGTGTGGGACCTAACCGAAAATTGGCAACGCGCCGTGTAAAGTGTGCAGCACCCAACTGGAAGTGCGCCAAGCACCGTGAAAAAGTGTGGGACTCAACTGAAAAGGGGTCACGCGCCGTGGAATGTGTGCGGAACCCTACTGGAAGTGCGCCACGTGCCGTGGAAAATGTGTGGGACCCAACTGAAAATTAGCCACGCGCCGTGGAAAGTGTGCAGAGCCCAACTGGGATGCGACAAGCGCCCAGGAAAGTGTGCGGAACCGCACTGGAAGTGCGTGACGCGCCGCGGAAAGTGTGTGGGACCTAACTGAAAATTGGCAACGCGCCGTGTAAAGTGTGCAGCACCCAACTGGAAGTGCGCCAAGCACCGTGAAAAAGTGTGGGACTCAACTGAAAAGGGGTCACGCGCCGTGGAATGTGTGCAGAGCCCAACTGGGATGCGACAAGCGCCCAGGAAAGTGTACGGAACCGCACTGGAAGTGCGTGAGACGCCGTGGAAGTGTGCGGAACCCGACAGGAAGTGCGCCACGTGCCGTGGGAAGTGTGGGACCTAACTGAAAATGGGCCACGCGCCGTGGAAAGTGTGCGGGACCCGACAGGAAGTGCGCCACGTGCCGTGGGAAGTGTGGGACCTAACTGAAAATGGGCCACGCGCCGTGGAAAGTGTGCGGGACCCAACTGAAAGTGCGCGACGTGCCATGTAAAGCGTGTGGGACCCAACTGGGAGTGCGTGACGCGCCGTGGAAAGTGTGTGGGACCAGACAGGAAGTGCGCGACTCGCCGAGGAAAGTGTGTGGGACCCAAATGGAAGTGCGACAAGCGCTCAGGAAAGTGTACGGAACCTAACTGGAAGTGCGTGACGCACCGTGGAAAGTGTGTGGGACCCAACTGGAAGTGCGCCGCGTGCCGTGGAAAATGTGTGGGACTCAACTGAAAAGGGGTCAGGCGCCGTGGAAAGTGTGCGGAACCCTACTGGAAGTGCGACAAGCGCCCAGGAATGTGTACGGAACCGCACTGGAAGTGCGTGACACGCCGTGGAAAGTGTGTGGGACCTAACTGAAAATGGGCCACGCGCAGTGGAAAGTGTGCGGGACCCAACTGAAAGGGACCTACGCGCCGTGTAAAGCGTGTAAGACCCAACTGGGAGTGCGTGACGCGCAGTGGAATGTGTGCGGAACCCTACTGGAAGTGCGCCACGTGCCGTGGAAAGTGTGTGGGACCCAACTGGAAGTGCGCTACGCCCCGCGGAAAGTGTGTGGGACCTAACTGAAAATTGGCCGCGCGCCGTGTAAAGCGTGCAGCACCCAACTGGAAGTGCGTGACGCACCGTGGAAAGTGTGTGGGACCCAACTGCAAGTGCACCACGTGCCGTGGAAAGTGTGTGGGACTTAATTGAAAATGGGCCACGCGCCGTGGAAAGTGTGTGGGACCTAACTGAAAAAGGGTCACGCGCCGTGGAAAGTGTGTGGAACCTAACTGAAAGTGCGCGACGTGCCGTGGAAAGTGCGTGGAACCCAACAGGAAGTGCGACAAGCGCCCAGGAAAGTGTGCGGAACCGCACTGGAAGTGCGTGACGCGCCGCGGAAAGTGTGTGGGACCTAACTGAAAGTTGGCAACGCGCCGTGTAAAGTGTGCAGCACCCAACTGGAAGTGCGCCAAGCACCGTGAAAAAGTGTGGGACTCAACTGAAAAGGGGTCACGCGCCGTGGAATGTGTGCGGAACCCTACTGGAAGTGCGCCACGTGCCGTGGAAGGTGTGTGGGACCCAACTGGAAGTGCGCGACGCGCCGCGGAAAGTGTGTGGGACCTAACTGAAAATTAGCCACGCGCCGTGGAAAGTGTGCAGAGCCCAACTGGGATGCGACAAGCGCCCAGGAAAGTGTGCGGAACCGCACTGGAAGTGCGTGACGCGCCGCGGAAAGTGTGTGGGACCTAACTGAAAATTGGCAACGCGCCGTGTAAAGTGTGCAGCACCCAACTGGAAGTGCGCCAAGCACCGTGAAAAAGTGTGGGACTCAACTGAAAAGGGGTCACGCGCCGTGGAAAGTGTGTGGGACCTAACTGAAAATGGGCCACGTGCCATGTAAAGCGTGTGGGACCCAACTGGGAGTGCGTGACGCGCCGTGGAAAGTGTGTGGGACCAGACAGGAAGTGCGCGACTCGCCGAGGAAAGTGTGTGGGACCCAAATGGAAGTGCGACAAGCGCTCAGGAAAGTGTGTGGGACCCAACTGGAAGTGCGCCACGTGCCGTGGAAAATGTGTGGGACTCAACTGAAAAGGGGTCAGGCGCCGTGGAAAGTGTGCGGAACCCTACTGGAAGTGCGACAAGCGCCCAGGAAAGTGTACGGAACCGCACTGGAAGTGCGTGACACGCCGTGGAAAGGGTGTGGGACCTAACTGAAAATGGGCCACGCGCAGTGGAAAGTGTGCGGGACCCAACTGAAAGGGACCTACGCGTCGTGTAAAGCGTGTAAGACCCAACTGGGAGTGCGTGACGCGCAGTGGAATGTGTGCGAAACCCTACTGGAAGTGCGACAAGCGCCCAGGAAAGTGTACGGACCCGCACTGGAAGTGCGTGACACGCCGTGGAAAGTGTGCGGGACTCAACTGGAAGTGCGTCACGCGCCGAGGAAAGTGTGCAGGACCCGACTAGATCTGCCCGACGCGCCGTGAAAAGTGTGTGAGACCTGACTGAAAATGGGCCACGCGCCGTGGAAAGCGTATGTGACCAAACTGAAAGTGCGCGATTCGCCGTGGAAAATGTGTGGGACCTAACTGAAAATGGGCCACGCGCCGTGGAAAGTGTGTGGGACCCAACTGAAAGTGAGCGATTCGCAGTGGAAAGTGTGTGGGACTCAACTGAAAAGGGTCACGCGCCGTGGAAAGTGTGCAGGGCCCAACTGGAAGTGCGACAAGCGCCCAGGAAAGTGTACGGAACCGCACTGGAAGTGCGTGACACGCCGTGGAAAGTGTGCGGAACCCGACATGAAGTGCGCCACGTGCCGTGGAAAGTGTGCAGCACCCAACTGAAAGTGCGCCAAGCATCGTGGAAGTGTGTGGGACTCAACTGAAAAGGGGTCACGCGCCGTGGAATGTGTGCGGAACCCTACTGGAAGTGCGCCACGTGCCGTGGAAAGTGTGTGGGACCCAACTGGAAGTGCGCGACGCGCCGCGGAAAGTGTGTGGGACCTAACTGAAAATTAGCCACGCGCCGTGGAAAGTGTGCAGGACCCGACTAGATCTGCCCGACGCGCCGTGAAAAGTGTGTGAGACCTGACTGAAAATGGGCCACGCGCCGTGGAAAGCGTATGTGACCAAACTGAAAGTGCGCGATTCGCCGTGGAAAATGTGTGGGACCTAACTGAAAATGGGCCACGCGCCGTGGAAAGTGTGTGGGACCCAACTGAAAGTGAGCGATTCGCAGTGGAAAGTGTGTGGGACTCAACTGAAAAGGGGTCACGCGCCGTGGAAAGTGTGCAGGGCCCAACTGGAAGTGCGACAAGCGCCCAGGAAAGTGTACGGAACCGCACTGGAAGTGCGTGACACGCCGTGGAAAGTGTGCGGAACCCGACATGAAGTGCGCCACGTGCCGTGGAAAGTGTGCAGCACCCAACTGAAAGTGCGCCAAGCATCGTGGAAGTGTGTGGGACTCAACTGAAAAGGGGTCACGCGCCGTGGAATGTGTGCGGAACCCTACTGGAAGTGCGCCACGTGCCGTGGAAAGTGTGTGGGACCCAACTGGAAGTGCGCGACGCGCCGCGGAAAGTGTGTGGGACCTAACTGAAAATTAGCCACGCGCCGTGGAAAGTGTGCAGAGCCCAACTGGGATGCGACAAGCGCCCAGGAAAGTGTGCGGAACCGCACTGGAAGTGCGTGAGACGCCGTGGAAAGTGTGCGGAACCCGACAGGAAGTGCGCCACGTGCCGTGGGAAGTGTGGGACCTAACTGAAAATGGGCCACGCGCCGTGGAAAGTGTGTGGGACCAGAAAGGAAGTGCGCGACTCGCCGAGGAAAGTGTGTAGGACCCAAATGGAAGTGCGACAAGCGCTCAGGAAAGTGTACGGAACCTAACTGGAAGTGCGTGACGCACCGTGGAAAGTGTGTGGACCCAACTGGAAGTGCGCCACGTGCCGTGGAAAATGTGTGGACCTAACTGAAAATGGGCCACGCGCCGTGGAAAGTGTGGTGGACCCAACTTAGAGTGCGCGACGCGCCATGGAAAGTGTGCAGGGCCCAGCTGGAAGTGCGCCACGTGCCGTGGAAAATGTGTGGGACTCAACTGAAAAGGGTCAGGCGCCGTGGAAAGTGTGCGGAACCCTACTGGAAGTGCGACAAGCGCCCAGGAAAGTGTACGGAACCGCACTGGAAGTGCGTGACACGCCGTGGAAAGTGTGTGGGACATAACTGAAAATGGGCCACGCGCAGTGGAAAGTGTGCGGGACCCAACTGAAAGGGACCTACGCGCCGTGTAAAGCGTGTAAGACCCAACTGGGAGTGCGTGACGCGCAGTGGAATGTGTGCGAAACCCTACTGGAAGTGCGACAAGCGCCCAGGAAAGTGTACGGACCCGCACTGGAAGTGCGTGACACGCCGTGGAAAGTGTGCGGGACCCAACTGAAAGTGAGCGATTCGCCGTGGAAAGTGTGTGGGACTCAACTGGAAGTGCGTCACGCGCCGAGGAAAGTGTGTGAGACCTGACTGAAAATGGGCCACGCGCCGTGGAAAGCGTATGTGACCAAACTGAAAGTGCGCGATTCGCCGTGGAAAATGTGTGGGACCTAACTGAAAATGGGCCACGCGCCGTGGAAAGTGTGTGGGACCCAACTGAAAGTGAGCGATTCGCAGTGGAAAGTGTGTGGGACTCAACTGGAAGTGCGTCACGCGCCGAGGAAAGTGTGCAGGACCCGACTAGATCTGCCCGACGCGCCGTGAAAAGTGTGTGAGACCTGACTGAAAATGGGCCACGCGCCGTGGAAAGCGTATGTGACCAAACTGAAAGTGCGCGATTCGCCGTGGAAAATGTGTGGGACCTAACTGAAAATGGGCCACGCGCCGTGGAAAGTGTGTGGGACCCAACTGAAAGTGAGCGATTCGCAGTGGAAAGTGTGTGGGACTCAACTGAAAAGGGGTCACGCGCCGTGGAAAGTGTGCAGGGCCCAACTGGAAGTGCGACAAGCGCCCAGGAAAGTGTACGGAACCGCACTGGAAGTGCGTGACACGCCGTGGAAAGTGTGCGGAACCCGACATGAAGTGCGCCACGTGCCGTGGAAAGTGTGCAGCACCCAACTGAAAGTGCGCCAAGCATCGTGGAAGTGTGTGGGACTCAACTGAAAAGGGGTCACGCGCCGTGGAATGTGTGCGGAACCCTACTGGAAGTGCGCCACGTGCCGTGGAAAGTGTGTGGGACCCAACTGGAAGTGCGCGACGCGCCGCGGAAAGTGTGTGGGACCTAACTGAAAATTAGCCACGCGCCGTGGAAAGTGTGCAGGACCCGACTAGATCTGCCCGACGCGCCGCGAAAAGTGTGTGAGACCTGACTGAAAATGGGGCACGCGCCGTGGAAAGCGGATGTGACCAAACTGAAAGCGCGCGATTCGCCGGGGAAAATGTGTGGGGGCGAACTGAAAATGGGCCACGCGCCGTGGAAAGTGTGTGGGACCCAACTGAAAGTGAGCGATTCGCAGTGGAAAGTGTGTGGGACTCAACTGAAAAGGTCACGCGCCGTGGAAAGTGTGCAGGGCCCAACTGGAAGTGCGACAAGCGCCCAGGAAAGTGTACGGAACCGCACTGGAAGTGCGTGACACGCCGTGGAAAGTGTGCGGAACCCGACATGAAGTGCGCCACGTGCCGTGGAAAGTGTGCAGCACCCAACTGAAAGTGCGCCAAGCATCGTGGAAGTGTGTGGGACTCAACTGAAAAGGGGTCACGCGCCGTGGAATGTGTGCGGAACCCTACTGGAAGTGCGCCACGTGCCGTGGAAAGTGTGTGGGACCCAACTGGAAGTGCGCGACGCGCCGCGGAAAGTGTGTGGGACCTAACTGAAAATTAGCCACGCGCCGTGGAAAGTGTGCAGAGCCCAACTGGGATGCGACAAGCGCCCAGGAAAGTGTACGGAACCGCACTGGAAGTGCGTGAGACGCCGTGGAAAGTGTGCGGAACCCGACAGGAAGTGCGCCACGTGCCGTGGGAAGTGTGGGACCTAACTGAAAATGGGCCACGCGCCGTGGAAAGTGTGTGGGACCAGAAAGGAAGTGCGCGACTCGCCGAGGAAAGTGTGTAGGACCCAAATGGAAGTGCGACAAGCGCTCAGGAAAGTGTACGGAACCTAACTGGAAGTGCGTGACGCACCGTGGAAAGTGTGTGGGACCCAACTGGAAGTGCGCCACGTGCCGTGGAAAATGTGTGGGACCTAACTGAAAATGGGCCACGCGCCGTGGAAAGTGTGGTGGACCCAACTTAGAGTGCGCGACGCGCCATGGAAAGTGTGCAGAGCCCAGCTGGAAGTGCGCCACGTGCCGTGGAAAATGTGTGGGACTCAACTGAAAAGGGGTCAGGCGCCGTGGAAAGTGTGCGGAACCCTACTGGAAGTGCGACAAGCGCCCAGGAAAGTGTACGGAACCGCACTGGAAGTGCGTGACACGCCGCGGAAAGTGTGTGGGACCTAACTGAAAATGGGCCACGCGCAGTGGAAAATGTGCGGGACCCAACTGAAAGGGACCTACGCGCCGTGTAAAGCGTGTAAGACCCAACTGGGAGTGCGTGACGCGCAGTGGAATGTGTGCGAAACCCTTCTGGAAGTGCGACAAGCGCCCAGGAAAGTGTACGGACCCGCACTGGAAGTGCGTGACACGCCGTGGAAAGTGTGCGGAACCCAACTGAAAGTGAGCGATTCGCCGTGGAAAGTGTGTGGGACTCAACTGGAAGTGCGTCACGCGCCGAGGAAAGTGTGCAGGACTCAACCGAAAATGCGCGACGCGCCGTGGAAAGCGTATGTGACCCAACTGAAAGTGCGCGATTCGCCATGGAAAATGTGTGGGACCTAACTTAAAATGGGCCACGCGCCGTGGAAAGTGTGTGGGACCCAACTGAAAGTGAGCGATTCGCAGTGGAAAGTGTGTGGGACTCAACTTAAAAGGGGTCACGCGCCGTGGAAAGTGTGCAGGGCCCAACTGGAAGTGCGACAAGCGCCCAGGAAAGTGTACGGAACCGCACTGGAAGTGCGTGACACGCCGTGGAAAGTGTGCGGAACCCGACATGAAGTGCGCCACGTGCCGTGGAAAGTGTGCAGCACCCAACTGAAAGTGCGCCAAGCATCGTGGAAGTGTGTGGTACCCAACTGGAAGTGCGTCAAGCACCGTGAAAAAGTATGGGACTCGACTGAAAAGGGATCACGCGCCGTGGAAAGTGTGCGGAACCCTACTGGAAGTGCGCCACGTGCCGTGGAAAGTGTGTGGGACCTAACTGAAAATGAACCACGCGCCGTGGAAACTGTGCAGGGCCCAACTGGAAGTGCGACAAGCGCCCAGGAAAGTGTGCGGAACCAAACTGGAAGTGCGTGACGCACCGTGGAAAGTGTGTGGGACCTAACTGCAAGTGCGCCACGTGCCGTGGAAAGTGTGTGGGACTCAACAGGAAGTGCGCGACTCGCCGTGGGAAGTGTGCAGCACCCAACTGAAAGTGAGCGATTCGCCGTGGAAAGTGTGTGGGACTCAACTGGAAGTGCGTCACGCGCCGAGGAAAGTGTGCAGCACCCGACTAGATCTGCCCGACGCGCCGTGAAAAGTGTGTGAAACCTGACTGAAAATGGGCCACGCTCCGTGGAAAGGGTGTGGGACCCAACTGAAAGCGAGCGATTCGCCGTGGAAAGTGTGTGGGACTCAACTGGAAGCGCGTGACGCGCCGTGGAAAGTGTGCGGGACTCAACTGAAAATGCGCGACGCGCCGTGGAAAGCGTATGTGACCCAACTGAAAGTGCGCGATTCCCCGTGGAAAATGTGTGGGACCCAACTGGAATAGCGCCACGCGCCGAGGAAAGTGTGCGGGACCCGACTAGAAGTGCCCGACGCGCCGTGAAAAGTGTGTGAGACCTGACTGAAAATGGGCCACGCGCCGTGGAAAGTGTGTGGGACCCAACTGGAAGTGCGCCACGCGCCGAGGAAAGTGTGCAGGACCCGACTAGATCTGCCCGACGCGCCGTGAAAAGTGTGTGAGACCTGACTGAAAATGGGCCACGCGCCGTGGAAGGTGTGTGGGACCCAACTGAAAGTGAGCGATTCGCCGTGGAAAGTGTGTGGGACCCAACTGGAAGTGCGCCACGCGCCGAGGAAAGTGTGCGGGACCCGACTAGAAGTGAGCGATTCGCCGTGGAAAGTGTGTGGGACTCAACTGGAAGCGCGTGACGCGCCGTGGAAAGTGTGCGGGACCCAACTAAAAGTGCGCGACGCGCCGTGAAAAGTGTGTGAGACCTGACTGAAAATGAGCCACGCGCCGTGGAAAGTGTGTGGGACCCAACTGAAAGTGAGCGATTCGCCGTGGGAAGTGTGTGGGACTCAACTAGAAGCGCGTGACGCGCCGTGGAAAGTGTGCGGGACCCAACTGAAAGGGATCTACGCGCCGTGTAAAGCGTGTGGGACCCAACTGGGAGTGCGTGACGCGCAGTGGAATGTGTGCGGAACCCTATTGGAAGTGCGCCACGTGCCGTGGAAAGTGTGTGGGACCCAACTGGAAGTGCGCTACGCGCCGCGGAAAGTGTGCTGGACCCGACTGAAAATGCGCCAACCCCCGAGAAAAGTGTGCAGCACCCAACTGGAAGTGCGCCAAGCATCGTGGAAGTGTGTGGGACTCAACTGAAATGCGCCAAGCACCGTGAGAAAAAGGGTGGGACTCAACTGAAAAGGGGTCACGTGCCGTGGAAAGTGTGTGGGACCCAACTGGAAGTGCGCCACGCGCCGAGGAAAGTGTGCGGGACCCGACAAGAAGTGCCCGACGCGCCGTGAAAAGTGTGTGAGACCTGACTGAAAATGGGCCACGCGCCGTGGAAAGTGTGTGGGACCCAACTGGAAGTTCGCCACGCGCCGAGGAAAGTGTGCGGGACCCGACTAGAAGTGCCCGACGCGCCGTGAAAAGTGTGTGAGACCTGACTGAAAATGGGCCACGCGCCGTGGAAAGTGTGTGGGACCCTACTGGAAGTGCGCCACGCGCCGAGGAAAGTGTGCAGGACCCGACTAGATCTGCCCGACGCGCCGTGAAAAGTGTGTGAGACCTGACTGAAAATGGGCCACGCGCCGTGGAAGGTGTATGGGACCTAACTGAAAGTGAGCGATTCGCCGTGGAAAGTGTGTGGGACCCAACTGGAAGTGCGCTACGCGCCGCGGAAAGTGTGCTGGACCCGACTGAAAATGCGCCAACCCCCGAGAAAAGTGTGCAGCACCCAACTGGAAGTGCGCCAAGCATCGTGGAAGTGTGTGGGACTCAACTGAAATGCGCCAAGCACCGTGAGAAAAAGTGTGGGACTCAACTGAAAAGGGGTCACGTGCCGTGGAAAGTGTGTGGGACCCAACTGGAAGTGCGCCACGCGCCGAGGAAAGTGTGCGGGACCCGACTAGAAGTGCCCGACGCGCCGTGAAAAGTGTGTGAGACCTGACTGAAAATGGGCCACGCGCCGTGGAAAGTGTGTGGGACCCAACTGGAAGTGCGCCCCGCGCCGAGGAAAGTGTGCGGGAGCCGACTAGAAGTGCCCGACGCGCCGTGAAAAGTGTGTGAGACCTGACTGAAAATGGACCACGCGCGGTGGAAGGTGTGTGGAACCCAACTGAAAGTGAGCGATTCGCCGTGGAAAGTGTGTGGGACTCAACTGGAAGCGCGTGACGCGCCGTGGAAAGTGTGCGGACCCAACTAAAAGTGCGCGACGCGCCGTGAAAAGTGTGTGGGACCTGACTGAAAATGGGCCACGCGCCGTGGAAAGTGTGTGGGACCCAACTGAAAGTGAGCGATTCGCCGTGGGAAGTGTGTGGGACTCAACTAGAAGCGCGTGACGCGCCGTGGAAAGTGTGCGGGACCCAACTGAAAGGGACCTACGCGCCGTGTAAAGCGTGTGGGACCCAACTGGGAGTGCGTGACGCGCAGTGGAATGTGTGCGGAACCCTATTGGAAGTGCGCCACGTGCCGTGGAAAGTGTGTGGGACCCAACTGGAAGTGCGCTACGCGCCGCGGAAAGTGTGCTGGACCCGACTGAAAATGCGCCAACCCCCGAGAAAAGTGTGCAGCACCCAACTGGAAGTGCGCCAAGCATCGTGGAAGTGTGTGGGACTCAACTGAAATGCGCCAAGCACCGTGAGAAAAAGTGTGGGACTCAACTGAAAAGGGGTCACGTGCCGTGGAAAGTGTGTGGGACCCAACTGGAAGTGCGCCACGCGCCGAGGAAAGTGTGCGGGACCCGACTAGAAGTGCCCGACGCGCCGTGAAAAGTGTGTGAGACCTGACTGAAAATGGGCCACGCGCCGTGGAAAGTGTGTGGGACCCAACTGGAAGTGCGCCACGCGCCGAGGAAAGTGTGCGGGACCCGACTAGAAGTGCCCGACGCGCCGTGAAAAGTGTGTGAGACCTGACTGAAAATGGGCCACGCGCCGTGGAAAGTGTGTGGGACCCAACTGGAAGTGCGCCACGCGCCGAGGAAAGTGTGCAGGACCCGACTAGATCTGCCCGACGCGCCGTGGAAAGTGTGTGAGACCTGACTGAAAATGAGCCACGCGCCGTGGAAAGTGTGTGGGACCCAACTGAAAGTGAGCGATTCGCCGTGGGAAGTGTGTGGGACTCAACTAGAAGCGCGTGACGCGCCGTGGAAAGTGTGCGGGACCCAACTGAAAGGGACCTACGCGCCGTGTAAAGCGTGTGGGACCCAACTGGGAGTGCGTGACGCGCAGTGGAATGTGTGCGGAACCCTATTGGAAGTGCGCCACGTGCCGTGGAAAGTGTGTGGGACCCAACTGGAAGTGCGCTACGCACCGCGGAAAGTGTGCTGGACCCGACTGAAAATGCGCCAACCCCCGAGAAAAGTGTGCAGCACCCAACTGGAAGTGCGCCAAGCATCGTGGAAGTGTGTGGGACTCAACTGAAATGCGCCAAGCACCGTGAGAAAAAGGGTGGGACTCAACTGAAAAGGGGTCACGTGCCGTGGAAAGTGTGTGGGACCCAACTGGAAGTGCGCCACGCGCCGAGGAAAGTGTGCGGGACCCGACTAGAAGTGCCCGACGCGCCGTGAAAAGTGTGTGAGACCTGACAGAAAATGGGCCACGCGCCGTGGAAAGTGTGTGGGACCCAACTGAAAGTGCGCCACGCGCCGAGGAAAGTGTGCGGGACCCGACTAGAAGTGCCCGACGCGCCGTGAAAAGTGTGTGAGACCTGACTGAAAATGGTCCACGCGCCGTGGAAAGTGTGTGGGACCCAACTGGAAGTGCGCCACGCGCCGAGGAAAGTGTGCAGGACCCGACTAGATCTGCCCGACGCGCCGTGAAAAGTGTGTGAGACCTGACTGAAAATGGGCCACGCGCCGTGGAAGGTGTGTGGGACCCAACTGAAAGTGAGCGATTCGCCGTGGAAAGTGTGTGGGACCCAACTGGAAGTGCGCTACGCGCCGCGGAAAGTGTGCTGGACCCGACTGAAAATGCGCCAACCCCGAGAAAGTGTGCAGCACCCAACTGGAAGTGCGCCAAGCATCGTGGAAGTGTGTGGGACTCAACTGAAATGCGCCAAGCACCGTGAGAAAAAGTGTGGGACTCAACTGAAAAGGGGTCACGTGCCGTGGAAAGTGTGTGGGACCCAACTGGAAGTGCGCCACGCGCCGAGGAGAGTGTGCGGGACCCGACTAGAAGTGCCCGACGCGCCGTGAAAAGTGTGTGAGACCTGACTGAAAATGGGCCACGCGCCGTGGAAAGTGTGTGGGACCCAACTGGAAGTGCGCCACGCGTCGAGGAAAGTGTGCGGGACCCGACTAGAAGTGCCCGACGCGCCGTGAAAAGTGTGTGAGACCTGACTGAAAATGGGCCACGCGCCGTGGAAAGTGTGTGGGACCCAACTGGAAGTGCGCCACGCGCCGAGGAAAGTGTGCAGGACCCGACTAGATCTGCCCGACGCGCCGTGGAAAGTGTGTGAGACCTGACTGAAAATGAGCCACGCGCCGTGGAAAGTGTGTGGGACCCAACTGAAAGTGAGCGATTCGCCGTGGGAAGTGTGTGGGACTCAACTAGAAGCGCGTGACGCGCCGTGGAAAGTGTGCGGGACCCAACTGAAAGGGACCTACGCGCCGTGTAAAGCGTGTGGGACCCAACTGGGAGTGCGTGACGCGCAGTGGAATGTGTGCGGAACCCTATTGGAAGTGCGCCACGTGCCGGCGTGGAAAGTGTGTGGGACCCAACTGGAAGTGCGCTACGCACCGCGGAAAGTGTGCTGGACCCGACTGAAAATGCGCCAACCCCGAGAAAAGTGTGCAGCACCCAACTGGAAGTGCGCCAAGCATCGTGGAAGTGTGTGGGACTCAACTGAAATGCGCCAAGCACCGTGAGAAAAAGGGTGGGACTCAACTGAAAGGGGTCACGTGCCGTGGAAAGTGTGTGGGACCCAACTGGAAGTGCGCCACGCGCCGAGGAAAGTGTGCGGGACCCGACTAGAAGTGCCCGACGCGCCGTGAAAAGTGTGTGAGACCTGACAGAAAATGGGCCACGCGCCGTGGAAAGTGTGTGGGACCCAACTGAAAGTGCGCCACGCGCCGAGGAAAGTGTGCGGGACCCGACTAGAAGTGCCCGACGCGCCGTGAAAGTGTGTGAGACCTGACTGAAAATGGTCCACGCGCCGTGGAAAGTGTGTGGGACCCAACTGGAAGTGCGCCACGCGCCGAGGAAAGTGTGCAGGACCCGACTAGATCTGCCCGACGCGCCGTGAAAAGTGTGTGAGACCTGACTGAAAATGGGCCACGCGCCGTGGAAGGTGTGTGGGACCCAACTGAAAGTGAGCGATTCGCCGTGGAAAGTGTGTGGGACCCAACTGGAAGTGCGCTACGCGCCGCGGAAAGTGTGCTGGACCCGACTGAAAATGCGCCAACCCCCGAGAAAAGTGTGCAGCACCCAACTGGAAGTGCGCCAAGCATCGTGGAAGTGTGTGGGACTCAACTGAAATGCGCCAAGCACCGTGAGAAAAAGTGTGGGACTCAACTGAAAGGGTCACGTGCCGTGGAAAGTGTGTGGGACCCAACTGGAAGTGCGCCACGCGCCGAGGAGAGTGTGCGGGACCCGACTAGAAGTGCCCGACGCGCCGTGAAAAGTGTGTGAGACCTGACTGAAAATGGGCCACGCGCCGTGGAAAGTGTGTGGGACCCAACTGGAAGTGCGCCACGCGTCGAGGAAAGTGTGCGGGACCCGACTAGAAGTGCCCGACGCGCCGTGAAAAGTGTGTGAGACCTGACTGAAAATGGGCCACGCGCCGTGGAAAGTGTGTGGGACCCAACTGGAAGTGCGGCACGCGCCGAGGAAAGGGTGCAGGACCCGGCTAGATCAGCCCGACGGGCCGTGGAAAGCGTGTGAGACCTGACTGAAAATGAGCCACGCGCCGTGGAAAGTGTGTGGGACCCAACTGAAAGTGAGCGATTCGCCGTGGGAAGTGTGTGGGACTCAACTAGAAGCGCGTGACGCGCCGTGGAAAGTGTGCGGGACCCAACTGAAAGGGACCTACGCGCCGTGTAAAGCGTGTGGGACCCAACTGGGAGTGCGTGACGCGCAGTGGAATGTGTGCGGAACCCTATTGGAAGTGCGCCACGTGCCGTGGAAAGTGTGTGGGACCCAACTGGAAGTGCGCTACGCACCGCGGAAAGTGTGCTGGACCCGACTGAAAATGCGCCAACCCCCGAGAAAAGTGAGCAGCACCCAACTGGAAGTGCGCCAAGCATCGTGGAAGTGTGTGGGACTCAACTGAAATGCGCCAAGCACCGTGAGAAAAAGTGTGGGACTCAACTGAAAAGGGGTCACGTGCCGTGGAAAGTGTGTGGGACCCAACTGGAAGTGCGCCACGCGCCGAGGAAAGTGTGCGGGACCCGACTAGAAGTGCCCGACGCGCCGTGAAAAGTGTGTGAGACCTGACTGAAAATGGGCCACGCGCCGTGGAAAGTGTGTGGGACCCAACTGGAAGTGCGCCACGCGCCGAGGAAAGTGTGCGGGACCCGACTAGAAGTGCCCGACGCGCCGTGAAAAGTGTGTGAGACCTGACTGAAAATGGGCCACGCGCCGTGGAAAGTGTGTGGGACCCAACTGGAAGTGCGCCACGCGCCGAGGAAAGTGTGCAGGACCCGACTAGATCTGCCCGACGCGCCGTGGAAAGTGTGTGAGACCTGACTGAAAATGAGCCACGCGCCGTGGAAAGTGTGTGGGACCCAACTGAAAGTGAGCGATTCGCCGTGGGAAGTGTGTGGGACTCAACTAGAAGCGCGTGACGCGCCGTGGAAAGTGTGCGGGACCCAACTGAAAGGGACCTACGCGCCGTGTAAAGCGTGTGGGACCCAACTGGGAGTGCGTGACGCGCAGTGGAATGTGTGCGGAACCCTATTGGAAGTGCGCCACGTGCCGTGGAAAGTGTGTGGGACCCAACTGGAAGTGCGCTACGCGCCGCGGAAAGTGTGCTGGACCCGACTGAAAAAGCGCCAACCCCGAGAAAAGTGTGCAGCACCCAACTGGAAGTGCGCCAAGCATCGTGGAAGTGTGTGGGACTCAACTGAAATGCGCCAAGCACCGTGAGAAAAAGGGTGGGACTCAACTGAAAAGGGGTCACGTGCCGTGGAAAGTGTGTGGGACCCAACTGGAAGTGCGCCACGCGCCGAGGAAAGTGTGCGGGACCCGACTAGAAGTGCCCGACGCGCCGTGAAAAGTGTGTGAGACCTGACTGAAAATGGGCCACGCGCCGTGGAAAGTGTGTGGGACCCAACTGGAAGTGCGCCACGCGCCGAGGAAAGTGTGCGGGACCCGACTAGAAGTGCCCGACGCGCCGTGAAAAGTGTGTGAGACCTGACTGAAAATGGGCCACGCGCCGTGGAAAGTGTGTGGGACCCAACTGGAAGTGCGCCACGCGCCGAGGAAAGTGTGCAGGACCCGACTAGATCTGCCCGACGCGCCGTGGAAAGTGTGTGAGACCTGACTGAAAATGAGCCACGCGCCGTGGAAAGTGTGTGGGACCCAACTGAAAGTGAGCGATTCGCCGTGGGAAGTGTGTGGGACTCAACTAGAAGCGCGTGACGCGCCGTGGAAAGTGTGCGGGACCCAACTGAAAGGGACCTACGCGCCGTGTAAAGCGTGTGGGACCCAACTGGGAGTGCGTGACGCGCAGTGGAATGTGTGCGGAACCCTATTGGAAGTGCGCCACGTGCCGTGGAAAGTGTGTGGGACCCAACTGGAAGTGCGCTACGCGCCGCGGAAAGTGTGCTGGACCCGACTGAAAAAGCGCCAACCCCCGAGAAAAGTGTGCAGCACCCAACTGGAAGTGCGCCAAGCATCGTGGAAGTGTGTGGGACTCAACTGAAATGCGCCAAGCACCGTGAGAAAAAGGGTGGGACTCAACTGAAAAGGGGTCATGTGCCGTGGAAAGTGTGTGGGACCCAACTGGAAGTGCGCCACGCGCCGAGGAAAGTGTGCGGGACCCGACTAGAAGTGCCCGACGCGCCGTGAAAAGTGTGTGAGACCTGACTGAAAATGGGCCACGCGCCGTGGAAAGTGTGTGTGGGACCCAACTGGAAGTGCGCCACGCGCCGAGGAAAGTGTGCGGGACCCGACTAGAAGTGCCCGACGCGCCGTGAAAAGTGTGTGAGACCTGACTGAAAATGGGCCACGCGCCGTGGAAAGTGTGTGGGACCCAACTGGAAGTGCGCCACGCGCCGAGGAAAGTGTGCAGGACCCGACTAGATCTGCCCGACGCGCCGTGAAAAGTGTGTGAGACCTGACTGAAAATGGGCCACGCGCCGTGGAAGGTGTGTGGGACCCAACTGAAAGTGAGCGATTCGCCGTGGGAAGTGTGTGGGACTCAACTAGAAGCGCGTGACGCGCCGTGGAAAGTGTGCGGGACCCAACTGAAAGGGACCTACGCGCCGTGTAAAGCGTGTGGGACCCAACTGGGAGTGCGTGACGCGCAGTGGAATGTGTGCGGAACCCTATTGGAAGTGCGCCACGCGCCGAGGAAAGTGTGCGGGACCCGACTAGAAGTGCCCGACGCGCCGTGAAAAGTGTGTGAGACCTGACTGAAAATGGGCCACGCGCCGTGGAAAGTGTGTGGGACCCAACTGGAAGTGCGCCACGCGCCGAGGAAAGTGTGCAGGACCCGACTAGATCTGCCCGACGCGCCGTGGAAAGTGTGTGAAACCTGACTGAAAATGAGCCACGCGCCGTGGAAAGTGTGTGGGACCCAACTGAAAGTGAGCGATTCGCCGTGGGAAGTGTGTGGGACTCAACTAGAAGCGCGTGACGCGCCGTGGAAAGTGTGCGGGACCCAACTGAAAGGGACCTACGCGCCGTGTAAAGCGTGTGGGACCCAACTGGGAGTGCGTGACGCGC
Organism: Aplectana chamaeleonis; assembly: GCA_029168955.1. Taxonomy (NCBI): domain Eukaryota; kingdom Metazoa; phylum Nematoda; class Chromadorea; order Rhabditida; family Cosmocercidae; genus Aplectana; species Aplectana chamaeleonis. The sequence continues at coordinate 117,110 of JAPDOI010001197.1, read as the reverse complement.
AGTGGAATGTGTGCGGAACCCTATTGGAAGTGCGCCACGTGCCGTGGAAAGTGTGTGGGACCCAACTGGAAGTGCGCTACGCGCCGCGGAAAGTGTGCTGGACCCGACTGAAAATGCGCCAACCCCCGAGAAAAGTGTGCAGCACCCAACTGGAAGTGCGCCAAGCATCGTGGAAGTGTGTGGGACTCAACTGAAATGCGCCAAGCACCGTGAGAAAAAGGGTGGGACTCAACTGAAAAGGGGTCACGTGCCGTGGAAAGTGTGTGGGACCCAACTGGAAGTGCGCCACGCGCCGAGGAAAGTGTGCAGGACCCGACTAGATCTGCCCGACGCGCCGTGGAAAGTGTGTGAGACCTGACTGAAAATGAGCCACGCGCCGTGGAAAGTGTGTGGGACCCAACTGAAAGTGAGCGATTCGCCGTGGGAAGTGTGTGGGACTCAACTAGAAGCGCGTGACGCGCCGTGGAAAGTGTGCGGGACCCAACTGAAAGGGACCTACGCGCCGTGTAAAGCGTGTGGGACCCAACTGGGAGTGCGTGACGCGCAGTGGAATGTGTGCGGAACCCTATTGGAAGTGCGCCACGTGCCGTGGAAAGTGTGTGGGACCCAACTGGAAGTGCGCTTCGCGCCGCGGAAAGTGTGCTGGGCCGGACTGAAAATGCGCCAACCCCCGAGAAAAGTGTGCAGCACCCAACTGGAAGTGCGCCAAGCATCGTGGAAGTGTGTGGGACTCAACTGAAATGCGCCAAGCACCGTGAGAAAAAGGGTGGGACTCAACTGAAAAGGGGTCACGTGCCGTGGAAAGTGTGTGGGACCTAACTGGAAGTGCGCCACGCGCCGAGGAAAGTGTGCGGGACCCGACTAGAAGTGCCCGACGCGCCGTGAAAAGTGTGTGAGACCTGACTGAAAATGGGCCACGCGACGTGGAAAGTGTGTGGGACCCAACTGGAAGTGCGCCACGCGCCGAGGAAAGTGTGCGGGACCCGACTAGAAGTGCCCGGCGCGCCGTGAAAAGGGTGTGAGACCTGACTGAAAAATGGGCCACGCGCCGTGGAAAGTGTGTGGGACCCAACTGGAAGTGCGCCACGCGCCGAGGAAAGTGTGCAGGACCCGACTAGATCTGCCCGACGCGCCGTGAAAAGTGTGTGAGACCTGACTGAAAATGGGCCACGCGCCGTGGAAGGTGTGTGGGACCCAACTGAAAGTGAGCGATTCGCCGTGGAAAGTGTGTGGGACCCAACTGGAAGTGCGCTACGCGCCGCGGAAAGTGTGCTGGACCCGACTGAAAATGCGCCAACTCCCGAGAAAAGTGTGCAGCACCCAACTGGAAGTGCGCCAAGCATCGTGGAAGTGTGTGGGACTCAACTGAAATGCGCCAAGCACCGTGAGAAAAGGGTGGGACTCAACTGAAAGGGGTCACGTGCCGTGGAAAGTGTGTGGGACCCAACTGGAAGTGCGCCACGCGCCGAGGAAAGTGTGCAGGACCCGACTAGATCTGCCCGACGCGCCGTGGAAAGTGTGTGAGACCTGACTGAAAATGAGCCACGCGCCGTGGAAAGGGTGTGGGACCCAACTGAAAGTGGGCGTTTCGCCGAGGGAAGTGTGTGGGCCCCAACTAGAAGCGCGTGACGCGCCGTGGAAAGTGTGCGGGACCCAACTGAAAGGGACCTACGCGCCGTGTAAAGCGTGTGGGACCCAACTGGGAGTGCGTGACGCGCAGTGGAATGTGTGCGGAACCCTATTGGAAGTGCGCCACGTGCCGTGGAAAGTGTGTGGGACCCAACTGGAAGTGCGCTACGCGCCGCGGAAAGTGTGCTGGACCCGACTGAAAATGCGCCAACCCCGAGAAAAGTGTGCAGCACCCAACTGGAAGTGCGCCAAGCATCGTGGAAGTGTGTGGGACTCAACTGAAATGCGCCAAGCACCGTGAGAAAAAGGGTGGGACTCAACTGAAAAGGGGTCACGTGCCGTGGAAAGTGTGTGGGACCTAACTGGAAGTGCGCCACGCGCCGAGGAAAGTGTGCGGGACCCGACTAGAAGTGCCCGACGCGCCGTGAAAAGTGTGTGAGACCTGACTGAAAATGGGCCACGCGCCGTGGAAAGTGTGTGGGACCCAACTGGAAGTGCGCCACGCGCCGAGGAAAGTGTGCGGGACCCGACTAGAAGTGCCCGACGCGCCGTGAAAAGTGTGTGAGACCTGACTGAAAATGGGCCACGCGCCGTGGAAAGTGTGTGGGACCCAACTGGAAGTGCGCCACGCGCCGAGGAAAGTGTGCAGGACCCGACTAGATCTGCCCCACGCGCCGTGAAAGGTGTGTGAGACCTGACTGAAAATGGGGCCCGCGCCGTGGAAGGTGTGTGGGACCCAACTGAAAGTGAGCGATTCGCCGTGGAAAGTGTGTGGGACCCAACTGGAAGTGCGCTACGCGCCGCGGAAAGTGTGCTGGACCCGACTGAAAATGCGCCAACTCCCGAGAAAAGTGTGCAGCACCCAACTGGAAGTGCGCCAAGCATCGTGGAAGTGTGTGGGACTCAACTGAAATGCGCCAAGCACCGTGAGAAAAAGTGTGGGACTCAACTGAAAAGGGGTCACGTGCCGTGGAAAGTGTGTGGGACCCAACTGGAAGTGCGCCACGCGCCGAGGAAAGTGTGCGGGACCCGACTAGAAGTGCCCGACGCGCCGTGAAAAGTGTGTGAGACCTGACTGAAAATGGGCCACGCGCCGTGGAAAGTGTGTGGGACCCAACTGGAAGTGCGCCACGCGCCGAGGAAAGTGTGCGGGACCCGAATAGAAGTGCCCGACGCGCCGTGAAAAGTGTGTGAGACCTGACTGAAAATGGGCCACGCGCCGTGGAAAGTGTGTGGGACCCAACTGGAAGTGCGCCACGCGCCGTGGAAAGTGTGCGGAACCCGACAGGAAGTGCGCCACGTGCCGTGGAAAGTGTGCGGGACCCAACTGAAAGGGACCTACGCGCCGTGTAAAGCGTGTGGGACCCAACTGGGAGTGCGTGACGCGCAGTGGAATGTGTGCGGAACCCAACTGGAAGTGCGCTACGCGCCGCGGAAAGTGTGCTGGACCCGACTGAAAATGCGCCAACCCCCGAGAAAAGTGTGCAGCACCCAACTGCAAGTGCGCCAAGCATCGTGGAAGTGTGTGGGACTCAACTGAAATGCGCCAAGCACCGTGAGAAAAAGTGTGGGACTCAACTGAAAAGGGGTCACGTGCCGTGGAAAGTGTGTGGGACCCAACTGGAAGTGCGCCACGCGCCGAGGAAAGTGTGCGGGACCCGACTAGAAGTGCCCGACGCGCCGTGAAAAGTGTGTGAGACCTGACTGAAAATGGGCCACGCGCCGTGGAAAGTGTGTGGGACCCAACTGGAAGTGCGCCACGCGCCGAGGAAAGTGTGCAGGACCCGACTAGATCTGCCCGACGCGCCGTGAAAAGTGTGTGAGACCTGACTGAAAATGGGTCACGCGCCGTGGAAGGTGTGTGGGACCCAACTGAAAGTGAGCGATTCGCCGTGGAAAGTGTGTGGGACTCAACTGGAAGCGCGTGACGCGCCGTGGAAAGTGTGCGGGACCCAACTAAAAGTGCGCGACGCGCCGTGAAAAGTGTGTGAGACCTGACTGAAAATGGGCCACGCGCCGTGGAAAGTGTGTGGGACCCAACTGAAAGTGAGCGATTCGCCGTGGGAAGTGTGTGGGACTCAACTAGAAGCGCGTGACGCGCCGTGGAAAGTGTGCGGGACCCAACTGAAAGGGACCTACGCGCCGTGTAAAGCGTGTGGGACCCAACTGGGAGTGCGTGACGCGCAGTGGAATGTGTGCGGAACCCTATTGGAAGTGCGCCACGTGCCGTGGAAAGTGTGCGGAACCCAACTGGAAGTGCGCTACGCGCCGCGGAAAGTGTGGTGGACCCGACTGAAAATGCGCCAACCCCCGAGAAAAGTGTGCAGCACCCAACTGGAAGTGCGCCAAGCATCGTGGAAGTGTGTGGGACTCAACTGAAATGCGCCAAGCACCGTGAGAAAAAGGGTGGGACTCAACTGAAAAGGGGTCACGTGCCGTGGAAAGTGTGTGGGACCCAACTGGAAGTGCGCCACGCGCCGAGGAAAGTGTGCGGGACCCGACTAGAAGTGCCCGACGCGCCGTGAAAAGTGTGTGAGACCTGACTGAAAATGGGCCACGCGCCGTGGAAAGTGTGTGGGACCCAACTGGAAGTGCGCCACGCGCCGAGGAAAGTGTGCAGGACCCGACTAGATCTGCCCGACGCGCCGTGAAAAGTGTGTGAGACCTGACTGAAAATGGGCCACGCGCCGTGGAAGGTGTGTGGGACCCAACTGAAAGTGAGCGATTCGCCGTGGAAAGTGTGTGGGACTCAACTGGAAGCGCGTGACGCGCCGTGGAAAGTGTGCGGGACCCAACTAAAAGTGCCCGACGCGCCGTGAAAAGTGTGTGAGACCTGACTGAAAATGGGCCACGCGCCGTGGAAAGTGTGTGGGACCCAACTGAAAGTGAGCGATTCGCCGTGGGAAGTGTGCGGGACCCAACTGAAAGGGACCTACGCGCCGTGTAAAGCGTGTGGGACCCAACTGGGAGTGCGTGACGCGCAGTGGAATGTGTGCGGAACCCAACTGGAAGTGCGCTACGCGCCGCGGAAAGTGTGCTGGACCCGACTGAAAATGCGCCAACCCCCGAGAAAAGTGTGCAGCACCCAACTGCAAGTGCGCCAAGCATCGTGGAAGTGTGTGGGACTCAACTGAAATGCGCCAAGCACCGTGAGAAAAAGTGTGGGACTCAACTGAAAAGGGTCACGTGCCGTGGAAAGTGTGTGGGACCCAACTGGAAGTGCGCCACGCGCCGAGGAAAGTGTGCGGGACCCGACTAGAAGTGCCCGACGCGCCGTGAAAAGTGTGTGAGACCTGACGGAAAATGGGCCACGCGCCGTGGAAAGTGTGTGGGACCCAACTGAAAGTGAGCGATTCGCCGTGGAAAGTGTGTAGGACTCAACTGGAAGCGCGTGACGCGCCGTGGAAAGTGTGCGGGACCCAACTAAAAGTGCGCGACGCGCCGTGGAAAGCGTGAGGGACCCAACTGAAAGTGCGCGATTCGCCGTGGAAAGTGTGTGGGACCCAACTGGAAGTGCGTCACGCGCCGAGGAAAGTGTGCAGGACCCGACTAGATCTGCCCGACGCGCCGTGAAAAGTGTGTGAGACCTGACTGAAAATGGGCCACGCGCCGTGGAAGGTGTGTGGGACCCAACTGAAAGTGAGCGATTCGCCGTGGAAAGTGTGTGGGACTCAACTGGAAGCGCGTGATGCGCCGTGGAAAGTGTGCGGGACCCAACTAAAAGTGCCCGACGCGCCGTGAAAAGTGTGTGAGACCTGACTGAAAATGGGCCACGCGCCGTGGAAAGTGTGTGGGACCCAACTGAAAGTGAGCGATTCGCCGTGGGAAGTGTGTGGGACTCAACTAGAAGCGCGTGACGCGCCGTGGAAAGTGTGCGGGACCCAACTGAAAGGGACCTACGCGCCGTGTAAAGCGTGTGGGACCCAACTGGGAGTGCGTGACGCGCAGTGGAATGTGTGCGGAACCCTACTGGAAGTGCGCTACGCGCCGCGGAAAGTGTGCTGGACCCGACTGAAAATGCGACAACCCCCGAGAAAAGTGTGCAGCACCCAACTGGAAGTGCGCCAAGCATCGTGGAAGTGTGTGGGACTCAACTGAAATGCGCCAAGCACCGTGAGAAAAAGTGTGGGACTCAACTGAAAAGGGGTCACGTGCCGTGGAAAGTGTGTGGGACCCAACTGGAAGTGCGCCACGCGCCGAGTAAAGTGTGCGGGACCCGACTAGAAGTGCCCGACGCGCCGTGAAAAGTGTGTGAGACCTGACTGAAAATGGGCCACGCGCCGTGGAAAGTGTGTGGGACCCAACTGAAAGTGAGCGATTCGCCGTGGGAAGTGTGTGGGACTCAACTAGAAGCGCGTGACGCGCCGTGGGAAGTGTGCGGGACCCAACTGAAAGGGACCTACGCGCCGTGTAAAGCGTGTGGGACCCAACTGGGAGTGCGTGACGCGCAGTGGAATTTGTGCGGAACCCTACTGGAAGTGCGCTACGCGCCGCGGAAAGTGTGCTGGACCCGACTGAAAATGCGCCAACCCCCGGGAAAAGTGTGCAGCACCCAACTGGAAGTGCGCCAAGCATCGTGGAAGTGTGTGGGACTCAACTGAAATGCGCCAAGCACCGTGAGAAAAAGTGTGGGACTCAACTGAAAAGGGGTCACGCGCCGTGGAATGTGTGCGGAACCCTACTGGAAGTGCGCCACGTGCCGTGGAAAGTGTGTGGGACCCAACTGGAAGTGCGCGACGCGCCGCGGAAAGTGTGTCGGACCTAACTGAAAATGGGCCACGCGCCGTGGAAAGTGTGCAGAGCCCAACTGGGATGCGACAAGCGCCCAGGAAAGTGTACGGAACCGCACTGGAAGTGCGTGACACGCCGTGGAAAGTGTGCGGAACCCGACAGGAAGTGCGCCACGTTCCGTGGAAAGTGTGTGGGACCTAACTGGAAAAGGGTCACGCGCCGTGAAAAGTGTGTGAGACCTGACTGAAAATGGGCCACGCGCCGTGGAAGGTGTGTGGGACCCAACTGAAAGTGAGCGATTCGCCGTGGAAAGTGTGTGGGACTCAACTGGAAGCGCGTGATGCGCCGTGGAAAGTGTGCGGGACCCAACTAAAAGTGCCCGACGCGCCGTGAAAAGTGTGTGAGACCTGACTGAAAATGGGCCACGCGCCGTGGAAAGTGTGTGGGACCCAACTGAAAGTGAGCGATTCGCCGTGGGAAGTGTGTGGGACTCAACTAGAAGCGCGCGACGCGCCGTGGAAAGTGTGCGGGACCCAACTGAAAGGGACCTACGCGCCGTGTAAAGCGTGTGGGACCCAACTAGGAGTGCGTGACGCGCAGTGGAATGTGTGCGGAACCCTACTGGAAGTGCGCTACGCGCCGCGGAAAGTGTGCTGGACCCGACTGAAAATGCGACAACCCCCGAGAAAAGTGTGCAGCACCCAACTGGAAGTGCGCCAAGCATCGTGGAAGTGTGTGGGACTCAACTGAAATGCGCCAAGCACCGTGAGAAAAGTGTGGGACTCAACTGAAAAGGGGTCACGTGCCGTGGAAAGTGTGTGGGACCCAACTGGAAGTGCGCCACGCGCCGAGTAAAGTGTGCGGGACCCGACTAGAAGTGCCCGACGCGCCGTGAAAAGTGTGTGAGACCTGACTGAAAATGGGCCACGCGCCGTGGAAAGTGTGTGGGACCCAACTGAAAGTGAGCGATTCGCCGTGGGAAGTGTGTGGGACTCAACTAGAAGCGCGTGACGCGCCGTGGGAAGTGTGCGGGACCCAACTGAAAGGGACCTACGCGCCGTGTAAAGCGTGTGGGACCCAACTGGGAGTGCGTGACGCGCAGTGGAATTTGTGCGGAACCCTACTGGAAGTGCGCTACGCGCCGCGGAAAGTGTGCTGGACCCGACTGAAAATGCGCCAACCCCCGGGAAAAGTGTGCAGCACCCAACTGGAAGTGCGCCAAGCATCGTGGAAGTGTGTGGGACTCAACTGAAATGCGCCAAGCACCGTGAGAAAAAGTGTGGGACTCAACTGAAAAGGGGTCACGCGCCGTGGAATGTGTGCGGAACCCTACTGGAAGTGCGCCACGTGCCGTGGAAAGTGTGTGGGACCCAACTGGAAGTGCGCGACGCGCCGCGGAAAGTGTGTCGGACCTAACTGAAAATGGGCCACGCGCCGTGGAAAGTGTGCAGAGCCCAACTGGGATGCGACAAGCGCCCAGGAAAGTGTACGGAACCGCACTGGAAGTGCGTGACACGCTGTGGAAAGTGTGCGGAACCCGACAGGAAGTGCGCCACGTTCCGTGGAAAGTGTGTGGGACCTAACTGGAAAAGGGTCACGCGCCGTGGAAAGTGTGTGGAACCTAACTGAAAGTGCGCGACGCGCCGTGGAAAGTGTGTGGGACCCAACAGGAAGTGCGTGACACGCCGTGGAAAGTGTGCGGAACCCGACAGGAAGTGCGCCACGTTCCGTGGAAAGTGTACGGGACCCAACTGAAAGGGACCTACGCGCCGTGTAAAGCGTGTGGGACCCAACTGGGAGTGCGTGACGCGCAGTGGAATGTGTGCGGAACCCTACTGGAAGTGCGCCACGTGCCGTGGAAAGTGTGTGGGACCCAAGTGGAAGTGCGCTACGCGCCGCGGAAAGTGTGCTGGACCCGACTGAAAATGCGCCAACCCCCGAGAAAAGTGTGCAGCACCCAACTGGAAGTGCGCCAAGCATCGTGGAAGTGTGTGGGACTCAACTGAAATGCGCCAAGCACCGCGAGAAAAAGCGTGGGACTCAACTGAAAAGGGGTCACGTGCCGTGGAAAGTGTGTGGGACCCAACTGGAAGTGCGCCACGCGCCGAGGAAAGTGTGCGGGACCCGACTAGATCTGCCCGACGCGCCGTGAAAAGTGTGTGAGACCTGACTGAAAATGGGCCACGCGCCGTGGAAGGTGTGTGGGACCCAACTGAAAGTGAGCGATTCGCCGTGGAAAGTGTGTGGGACTCAACTGGAAGCGCGTGACGCGCCGTGGAAAGTGTGCGGGACCCAACTAAAAGTGCGCGACGCGCCGTGGAAAGCGTGAGGGACCCAACTGAAAGTGCGCGATTCGCCGTGGAAAGTGTGTGGGACCCAACTGGAAGTGCGTCACGCGCCGAGGAAAGTGTGCAGGACCCGACTAGATCTGCCCGACGCGCCGTGAAAGTGTGTGAGACCTGACTGAAAATGGGCCACGCGCCGTGGAAGGTGTGTGGGACCCAACTGAAAGTGAGCGATTCGCCGTGGAAAGTGTGTGGGACTCAACTGGAAGCGCGTGACGCGCCGTGGAAAGTGTGCGGGACCCAACTAAAAGTGCCCGACGCGCCGTGAAAAGTGTGTGAGACCTGACTGAAAATGGGCCACGCGCCGTGGAAAGTGTGTGGGACCCAACTGAAAGTGAGCGATTCGCCGTGGGAAGTGTGTGGGACTCAACTAGAAGCGCGTGACGCGCCGTGGAAAGTGTGCGGGACTCAACTGAAAGGGACCTACGCGCCGTGTAAAGCGTGTGGGACCCAACTGGGAGTGCGTGACGCGCAGTGGAATGTGTGCGGAACCCTACTGGAAGTGCGCTACGCGCCGCGGAAAGTGTGCTGGACCCGACTGAAAATGCGCCATCCCCCGAGAAAAGTGTGCAGCACCCAACTTGAAGTGCGCCAAGCATCGTGGAAGTATGTGGGACTCAACTGAAATGCGCCAAGCACCGTGAGAAAAAGTGTGGGACTCAACTGAAAAGGGGTCACGTGCCGTGGAAAGTGTGTGGGACCCAACTGGAAGTGCGCCACGCGCCGAGGAAAGTGTGCGGGACCCGACTAGAAGTGCCCGACGCGCCGTGAAAAGTGTGTGAGACCTGACTGAAAATGGGCCACGCGCCGTGGAAAGTGTGTGGGACCCAACTGAAAGTGAGCGATTCGCCGTGGGAAGTGTGTGGGACTCAACTAGAAGCGCGTGACGCGCCGTGGAAAGTGTGCGGGACCCAACTGAAAGGGACCTACGCGCCGTGTAAAGCGTGTGGGACCCAACTGGGAGTGCGTGACGCGCAGTGGAATGTGTGCGGAACCCTACTGGAAGTGCGCTACACGCCGCGGAAAGTGTGCTGGACCCGACTGAAAATGCGCCAACCCCCGAGAAAAGTGTGCAGCACCCAACTGGAAGTGCGCCAAGCATCGTGGAAGTGTGTGGGACTCAACTGAAATGCGCCAAGCACCGTGAGAAAAAGTGTGGGACTCAACTGAAAAGGGGTCACGCGCCGTGGAATGTGTGCGGAACCCTACTGGAAGTGCGCCACGTGCCGTGGAAAGTGTGTGGGACCCAACTGGAAGTGCGCGACGCGCCGCGGAAAGTGTGTGGGACCTAACTGAAAATGGGCCACGCGCCGTGGAAAGTGTGCAGAGCCCAACTGAAAGTGAGCGATTCGCCGTGGGAAGTGTGTGGGACTCAACTAGAAGCGCGTGACGCGCCGTGGAAAGTGTGCGGGACCCAACTGAAAGGGACCTACGCGCCGTGTAAAGCGTGTGGGACCCAACTGGGAGTGCGTGACGCGCAGTGGAATGTGTGCGGAACCCTACTGGAAGTGCGCTACGCGCCGCGGAAAGTGTGCTGGACCCGACTGAAAATGCGCCAACCCCCGAGAAAAGTGTGCAGCACCCAACTGGAAGTGCGCCAAGCATCGTGGAAGTGTGTGGGACTCAACTGAAATGCGCCAAGCACCGTGAGAAAAAGTGTGGGACTCAACTGAAAAGGGGTCACGCGCCGTGGAATGTGTGCGGAACCCTACTGGAAGTGCGCCACGTGCCGTGGAAAGTGTGTGGGACCCAACTGGAAGTGCGCGACGCGCCGCGGAAAGTGTGTGGGACCTAACTGAAAATGGGCCACGCGCCGTGGAAAGTGTGCAGAGCCCAACTGGGATGCGACAAGCGCCCAGGAAAGTGTACGGAACCGCACTGGAAGTGCGTGACACGCCGTGGAAAGTGTGCGGAACCCGACAGGAAGTGCGCCACGTTCCGTGGAAAGTGTGTGGGACCTAACTGCAAAAGGGTCACGCGCCGTGGAAAGTGTGTGGAATCTAACTGAAAGTGCGCGACGCGCCGTGGAAAGTGTGTGGGACCCAACAGGAAGTGCGCCACGTTCCGTGGAAAGTGTGTGGGACCTAACTGCAAAAGGGTCACGCGCCGTGGAAAGTGTGTGGAATCTAACTGAAAGTGCGCGACGCGCCGCGGAAAGTGTGTGGGACCTAACTGAAAATGGGCCACGCGCCGTGGAAAGTGTGCAGAGCCCAACTGAAAGTGAGCGATTCGCCGTGGGAAGTGTGTGGGACTCAACTAGAAGCGCGCGCCGCGCCGTGGAAAGTGTGCGGGACCCAACTGAAAGGGCCCTACGCGCCGTGTAAAGCGTGTGGGACCCAACTGGGAGTGCGTGACGCGCAGTGGAATGTGTGCGGAACCCTACTGGAAGTGCGCTACGCGCCGCGGAAAGTGTGCTGGACCCGACTGAAAATGCGCCAACCCCCGAGAAAAGTGTGCAGCACCCAACTGGAAGTGCGCCAAGCATCGTGGAAGGGTGTGGGACTCAACTGAAATGCGCCAAGCACCGTGAGAAAAAGTGTGGGACTCAACTGAAAAGGGGTCACGCGCCGTGGAATGTGTGCGGAACCCTACTGGAAGTGCGCCACGTGCCGTGGAAAGTGTGTGGGACCCAACTGGAAGTGCGCGACGCGCCGCGGAAAGTGTGTGGGACCTAACTGAAAATGGGCCACGCGCCGTGGAAAGTGTGCAGAGCCCAACTGGGATGCGACAAGCGCCCAGGAAAGTGTACGGAACCGCACTGGAAGTGCGTGACACGCCGTGGAAAGTGTGCGGAACCCGACAGGAAGTGCGCCACGTTCCGTGGAAAGTGTGTGGGACCTAACTGCAAAAGGGTCACGCGCCGTGGAAAGTGTGTGGAATCTAACTGAAAGTGCGCGACGCGCCGTGGAAAGTGTGTGGGACCCAACAGGAAGTGCGTGACACGCCGTGGAAAGTGTGCGGAACCCGACAGGAAGTGCGCCACGTGCCGAGGAAAGTGTACGGTACCCTACTGAAAGGGACCTACGCGCCGTGTAAAGCGTGTGGGACCCAACTGGGAGTGCGTGACGCGCAGTGGAATGTGTGCGGAACCCTACTGGAAGTGCGCCACGTGCCGTGGAAAGTGTGTGGGACCCAAGTGGAAGTGCGCTACGCGCCGCGGAAAGTGTGCTGGACCCGACTGAAAATGCGCCAACCCCCGAGAAAAGTGTGCAGCACCCAACTGGAAGTGCGCCAAGCATCGTGGAAGTGTGTGGACTCAACTGAAATGCGCCAAGCACCGCGAGAAAAAGCGTGGGATTCAACTGAAAAGGGGTCACGTGCCGTGGAAAGTGTGTGGGACCCAACTGGAAGTGCGCCACGCGCCGAGGAAAGTGTGCGGGACCCGACTAGATCTGCCCGACGCGCCGTGAAAAGTGTGTGAGACCTGACTGAAAATGGGCTACGCGCCGTGGAAGGTGTGTGGGACCCAACTGAAGGTGAGCGATTCGCCGTGGAAAGTGTGTGGGACTCAACTGGAAGCGCGTGACGCGCCGTGGAAAGTGTGCGGGACCCAACTAAAAACGGCGCGACGCGCCGTGGAAAGCGTGAGGAACCCAACTGAAAGTGCGCGATTCGCCGTGGAAAGTGTGTGGGACCCAACTGGAAGTGCGTCACGCGCCGAGGAAAGTGTGCAGGACCCGACTAGAACTGTCCGACGCGCCGTGAAAAGTGTGTGAGACCTGACTGAAAATGGGCCACGCGCCGTGGAAAGTGTGTGGGACCCAAGTGGAAGTGCGCTACGCGCCGCGGAAAGTGTGCTGGACCCGACTGAAAATGCGCCAACCCCCGAGAAAAGTGTGCAGCACCCAACTGGAAGTGCGCCAAGCATCGTGGAAGTGTGTGGGACTCAACTGAAATAGGCCAAGCACCGTGAGAAAAGTGTGGGACTCAACTGAAAAGGGTCACGTGCCGTGGAAAGTGTGTGGGACCCAACTGGAAGTGCGCCACGCGCCGAGGAAAGTGTGTGGGACTCAACTGGAAGCGCGTGACGCGCCGTGGAAAGTGCGGGACCCAACTAAAAGTGCGCGACGCGCCGTGGAAAGCGTGAGGGACCCAACTGAAAGTGCGCGATTCGCCGTGGAAAGTGTGTGGGACCCAACTGGAAGTGCGTCACGCGCCGAGGAAAGTGTGCAGGACCCGACTAGATCTGCCCGACGCGCCGTGAAAAGTGTGTGAGACCTGACCGAAAATGGGCCACGCTCCGTGGAAAGGGTGTGGGACCCAAATGAAAGTGAGCGATTCGCGGTGGAAAGGGTGGGGGGCTCAACTGGAAGCGCGTGACGCGCCGTGGAAAGTGTGCGGGACCCAACTAAAAGTGCGCGACGCGCCGTGGAAAGCGTGAGGGACCCAACTGAAAGTGCGCGATTCGCCGTGGAAAGAGTGTGGGACCCAACTGGAAGTGCGTCACGCGCCGAGGAAAGTGTGCAGGACCCGACTAGAACTGCCCGACGCGCCGTGAAAAGTGTGTGAGACCTGACTGAAAATGGGCCACGCGCCGTGGAAAGTGTGTGGGACCCAACTGAAAGTGAGCGATTCGCCGTGGAAAGTGTGTGGGACTCAACTGAAAAGGGGTCACGCGCCGTGGAAAGTGTGCAGGGCCCAACTGGAAGTGCGACAAGCGCCCAGGAAAGTGTACGGAATCGCACTGGAAGTGCGTGACACGCCGTGGAAAGTGTGCGGAACCCGACAGGAAGTGCGCCACGTGCACTGGAAAGTGTGCAGCACCCAACTGAAAGTGCGCAAAGCATCGTGGAAGTGTGTGGTACCCAACTGGAAGTGCGTCAAGCACCGTGAAAAAGTGAGGCACCTAACTGAAAATGGGCCACGCGCCGTGGAAACTGTGCAGGGCCCAACTGAAAGTGCGACAAGCGCCCAGGAAAGTGTACGGAACCCAACTGAAAGTGCGCGACGCGCCGTGGAAAGCGTGAGGGACCCAACTGAAAGTGCGCGATTCGCCGTGGAAAGTGTATGGGACCCAACTGGAAGTGCGCGACGCGCCGTGGAAAGCGTGAAGGACCCAACTGAAAGTGCGCGATTCGCCGTGGAAAGTGTGTGGGACCCAACTGGAAGTGCGCCACGTTCCGTGGAAAGTGTGTGGGACCTAACTGCAAAAGGGTCACGCGCCGTGGAAAGTGTGTGGAATCTAACTGAAAGTGCGCGACGCGCCGTGGAAAGTGTGTGGGACCCAACAGGAAGTGCGTGACACGCCGTGGAAAGTGTGCGGAACCCGACAGGAAGTGCGCCACGTGCCGAGGAAAGTGTACGGTACCCTACTGAAAGGGACCTACGCGCCGTGTAAAGCGTGTGGGACCCAACTGGGAGTGCGTGACGCGCAGTGGAATGTGTGCGGAACCCTACTGGAAGTGCGCCACGTGCCGTGGAAAGTGTGTGGGACCCAAGTGGAAGTGCGCTACGCGCCGCGGAAAGTGTGCTGGACCCGACTGAAAATGCGCCAACCCCCGAGAAAAGTGTGCAGCACCCAACTGGAAGTGCGCCAAGCATCGTGGAAGTGTGTGGGACTCAACTGAAATGCGCCAAGCACCGCGAGAAAAAGCGTGGGATTCAACTGAAAAGGGGTCACGTGCCGTGGAAAGTGTGTGGGACCCAACTGGAAGTGCGCCACGCGCCGAGGAAAGTGTGCGGGACCCGACTAGATCTGCCCGACGCGCCGTGAAAAGTGTGTGAGACCTGACTGAAAATGGGCTACGCGCCGTGGAAGGTGTGTGGGACCCAACTGAAGGTGAGCGTTTCGCCGTGGAAAGTGTGTGGGACTCAACTGGAAGCGCGTGACGCGCCGTGGAAAGTGTGCGGGACCCAACTAAAAACGGCGCGACGCGCCGTGGAAAGCGTGAGGAACCCAACTGAAAGAGCGCGATTCGCCGTGGAAAGTGTGTGGGACCCAACTGGAAGTGCGTCACGCGCCGAGGAAAGTGTGCAGGACCCGACTAGAACTGTCCGACGCGCCGGGAAAAGTGTGTGGGAGCTGACTGAAAATGGGCCACGCGCCGTGGAAAGTGTGTGGGACCCAAGTGGAAGTGCGCTACGCGCCGCGGAAGGTGTGCTGAACCCGAGTGAAAATGCGCCAACCTCCGAGAAAAGTGTGCAGCACCCAACTGGAAGTGCGCCAAGCATCGTGGAAGTGTGTGGGACTCAACTGAAATAGGCCAAGCACCGTGAGAAAAAGTGTGGGACTCAACTGAAAAGGGGTCACGTGCCGTGGAAAGTGTGTGGGACCCAACTGGAAGTGCGCCACGCGCCGAGGAAAGTGTGTGGGACTCAACTGGAAGCGCGTGACGCGCCGTGGAAAGTGTGCGGGACCCAACTAAAAGTGCGCGACGCGCCGTGGAAAGCGTGAGGGACCCAACTGAAAGTGCGCGATTCGCCGTGGAAAGTGTGTGGGACCCAACTGGAAGTGCGTCACGCGCCGAGGAAAGTGTGCAGGACCCGACTAGATCTGCCCGACGCGCCGTGAAAAGTGTGTGAGACCTGACTGAAAATGGGCCACGCGCCGTGGAAGGTGTGTGGGACCCAACTGAAAGTGAGCGATTCGCCGTGGAAAGTGTGTGGGACTCAACTGGAAGCGCGTGACGCGCCGTGGAAAGTGTGCGGGACCCAACTAAAAGTGCGCGACGCGCCGTGGAAAGCGTGAGGGACCCAACTGAAAGTGCGCGATTCGCCGTGGAAAGAGTGTGGGACCCAACTGGAAGTGCGTCACGCGCCGAGGAAAGTGTGCAGGACCCGACTAGAACTGCCCGACGCGCCGTGAAAAGTGTGTGAGACCTGACTGAAAATGGGCCACGCGCCGTGGAAAGTGTGGGACCCAACTGAAAGTGAGCGATTCGCCGTGGAAAGTGTGTGGGACTCAACTGAAAAGGGGTCACGCGCCGTGGAAAGTGTGCAGGGCCCAACTGGAAGTGCGACAAGCGCCCAGGAAAGTGTACGGAATCGCACTGGAAGTGCGTGACACGCCGTGGAAAGTGTGCGGAACCCGACAGGAAGTGCGCCACGTGCACTGGAAAGTGTGCAGCACCCAACTGAAAGTGCGCAAAGCATCGTGGAAGTGTGTGGTACCCAACTGGAAGTGCGTCAAGCACCGTGAAAAAGTGAGGCACCTAACTGAAAATGGGCCACGCGCCGTGGAAACTGTGCAGGGCCCAACTGAAAGTGCGACAAGCGCCCAGGAAAGTGTACGGAACCCAACTGAAAGTGCGCGACGCGCCGTGGAAAGCGTGAGGGACCCAACTGAAAGTGCGCGATTCGCCGTGGAAAGTGTATGGGACCCAACTGGAAGTGCGCGACGCGCCGTGGAAAGCGTGAAGGACCCAACTGAAAGTGCGCGATTCGCCGTGGAAAGTGTGTGGGACCCAACTGGAAGTGCGTCACGCGCCGAGGAAAGTGTGCAGGAGCCGACTAGATCTGCCCGACGCGCCGTGAAAAGTGTGTGAGACCTGACTGAAAATGGGCTACGCGCCGTGGAAGGTGTGTGGGACCCAACTGAAAGTGAGCGATTCGCCGTGGAAAGTGTGTGGGACTCAACTGGAAGCGCGTGACGCGCCGTGGAAAGTGTGCGGGACCCAACTAAAAGTGCGCGACGCGCCGTGGAAAGCGTGAGGGACCCAACTGAAAGTGCGCGATTCGCCGTGGAAAGTGTGTGGGACCCAACTGGAAGTGCGTCACGCGCCGAGGAAAGTGTGCAGGACCCGACTAGAACTGCCCGACGCGCCGTGAAAAGTGTGTGAGACCTGACTGAAAATGGGCCACGCGCCGTGGAAAGTGTGTGGGACCCAAGTGGAAGTGCGCTACGCGCCGCGGAAAGTGTGCTGGACCCGACTGAAAATGCGCCAACCCCCGAGAAAAGTGTGCAGCACCCAACTGGAAGTGCGCCAAGCATCGTGGAAGTGTGTGGGACCCAACTGAAAGTGCGCGATTCGCCGTGGAAAGTGTATGGGACCCAACTGGAAGTGCGTCACGCGCCGAGGAAAGTGTGCAGGACCCGACTAGAACTGCCCGACGCGCAGTGAAAAGTGTGTGAGACCTGACTGAAAATGGGCCACGCGCCGTGGAAAGTGTGTGGGCCCCAACTGAAAGTGCGCGATTCGTCGTGGAAAGTGTGTGGGACTCAACTGGAAGTGCGTCACGCGCCGAGGAAAGTGTGCGGGACCCAACTAAAAGCGCGCGACGCGCCGTGGAAAGCGTGAGGGACCCAACTGAAAGTGCGCGATTCGCCGTGGAAAGTGTGTGGGACCCAACTGGAAGTGCGTCACGCGCCGAGGAAAGTGTGCAGGACCCGACTAGAACTGCCCGACGCGCCGTGAAAAGAGTGTGAGACCTGAGTGAAAATGGGCCACGCGCCGGGGAAGGTGTGTGGGACCCAACTGAAAGTGAGCGATTCGCCGTGGAAAGTGTGTGGGACTCAACTGGAAGCGCGTGACGCGCCGTGGAAAGTGTGCGGGACCCAACTAAAAGTGCGCGACGCGCCGTGGAAAGCGTGAGGGACCCAACTGAAAGTGCGCGATTCGCCGTGGAAAGTGTGTGGGACCCAACTGGAAGTGCGTCACGCGCCGAGGAAAGTGTGCAGGACCCGACTAGAACTGCCCGACGCGCCGTGAAAAGTGTGTGAGACCTGACTGAAAATGGGCCACGCGCCGTGGAAAGTGTGTGGGACCCAACTGAAAGTGAGCGATTCGCCGTGGAAAGTGTGTGGGACTCAACTGAAAAGGGGTCACGCGCCGTGGAAAGTGTGCAGGGCCCAACTGGAAGTGCGACAAGCGCCCAGGAAAGTGTACGGAACCGCACTGGAAGTGCGTGACACGCCGTGGAAAGTGTGCGGAACCCGACAGGAAGTGCGCCACGTGCAGTGGAAAGTGTGCAGCACCCAACTGAAAGTGCGCCAAGCATCGTGGAAGTGTGTGGTACCCAACTGGAAGTGCGTCAAGCACCGTGAAAAAGTGAGGCACCTAACTGAAAATGGGCCACGCGCCGTGGAAACTGTGCAGGGCCCAACTGAAAGTGCGACAAGCGCCCAGGAAAGTGTACGGAACCCAACTGAAAGTGCGCGACGCGCCGTGGAAAGCGTGAGGGACCCAACTGAAAGTGCGCGATTCGCCGTGGAAAGTGTATGGGACCCAACTAGAAGTGCGCGACGCGCCGTGGAAAGCGTGAGGGACCCAACTGAAAGTGCGCGATTCGCCGTGGAAAGTGTGTTGGCCCCAACTGTAAGTGCGTCACGCGCCGAGGAAAGTGTGCAGGAGCCGACTAGATCTGCCCGACGCGCCGTGAAAAGTGTGTGAGACCTGACTGAAAATGGGCCACGCGCCGTGGAAAGTGTGTGGGACCCAACTGAAAGTGAGCGATTCGCCGTGGAAAGTGTGTGGGACTCAAGTGAAAAGGGGTCACGCGCCGTGTAAAGTGTGCAGGGCCCAACTGGAAGTGCGACAAGCGCCCAGGAAAGTGTACGGAACCGCACTGGAAGTGCGTGACACGCCGTGGAAAGTGTGCGGAACCCGACAGGAATTGCGCGACGCGACGTGGAAAGCGTGAGGGACCCAACTGAAAGTGCGCGATTCGCCGTGGAAAGTGTATGGGACCCAACTGGAAGTGCGCGACGCGCCGTGGAAAGCGTGAGGGACCCAACTGAAAGTGCGCGATTCGCCGTGGAAAGTGTGTGGGACCCAACTGGAAGTGCGTCACGCGCCGAGGAAAGTGTGCAGGAGCCGACTAGATCTGCCCGACGCGCCGTGAGAAGTGTGTGAGACCTGACTGAAAATGGGCCACGCGCCGTGGAAAGTGTGTGGGACCCAAGTGGAAGTGCGCTACGCGCCGCGGGAAGTGTGCTGGACCCGACTGAAAATGCGCCAACCCCCGAGAAAAGTGTGCAGCACCCAACTGGAAGTGCGCCAAGCATCGTGGAAGTGTGTGGGACTCAACTGAAATGCGCCAAGCACCGCGAGAAAAAGCGTGGGACTCAACTGAAAAGGGGTCACGTGCCGTGGAAAGTGTGTGGGACCCAACTGGAAGTGCGCCACGCGCCGAGGAAAGTGTGCGGGACCCGACTAGATCTGCCCGACGCGCCGTGAAAAGTGTGTGAGACCTGACTGAAAATGGGCTACGCGCCGTGGAAAGTGTGTGGGACCTAACTGAAAATGGGCCACGCGCAACTGTGCAGGGCCCAACTGGAAGTGCGACAAGCGCCCAGGAAAGTATACGGAACCAAACTGGAAGTGCGTGACGCACCGTGGAAAGTGTGTGGGACCCAACTGCAAGTGCGCCACGTGCCGTGGAAAGTGTGTGGGACCTAACTGAAAATGGGCCACGCGCCGTGGAAAGTGTGCGGGACCCAACTGAAAGTGTGTGACGCGCCGTGGAAAGTGTGTGGGACCCAACAGGAAGTGCGCGACTCGCCGTGGGAAGTGTGCAGCACCCAACTGAAAGTGCGCCAAGCATCGTGGAAGTGTGCGGAACCCGACAGGAAGTGCGCCACGTGCCGTGGAAAGTGTGCTGGACCCGACTGAAAATGCGCCAACCCCCGAGAAAAGTGTACAGCACCCAACTGGAAGTGCGCCAAGCATCGTGGAAGTGTGTGGGACTCAACTGAAATGCGCCAAGCACCGTGAGAAAAAGTGTGGGACTCAACTGAAAAGGGGTCAAGTGCCGTGGAAAGTGTGTGGGCCCCAACTGGAAGTGCGCCACGCGCCGAGGAAAGTGTGCGGGACCCGACTAGAAGTGCCCGACGCGCCGTGAAAAGTGTGTGAGACCTGACTGAAAATGGTCCACGCGCCGTGGAAAGTGTGTGGGACCCAACTGGAAGTGCGTCACGCGCCGAGGAAAGTGTGCAGGACCCGACTAGAACTGCCCGACGCGCCGTGAAAAGTGTGTGAGACCTGACTGAAAATGGACCCCGCGCCGTGGAAAGTGTGTGGGACCCAACTGAAAGTGAGCGATTCGCCGTGGAAAGTGTGTGGGACTCAACTGGAAGCGCGTGACGCGCCGTGGAAAGTGTGGGGGCCCAAATAAAAGTGCGCGACGCGCCGTGGAAAAGCGTGAGGACCCAACTGAAAGTGCGCGATTCGCCGTGGAAAGTGTGTGGGACCCAACTGGAAGTGCGTCACGTGCCGAGGAAAGTGTGCAGGACCCGACTAGAACTGCCCGACGCGCCGTGAAAAGTGTGTGAGACCTGACTGAAAATGGGCCATGCGCCGTGGAAAGTGTGTGGGCCCCAACTGAAAGTGAGCGATTCGCCGTGGAAAGTGTGTGGGACTCAACTAGAAGCGCGCGACGCGCCGTGGAAAGCGTGAGGGACCCAACTGAAAGTGCGCGATTCGCCGTGGAAAGTGTATGGGACCCAACTGGAAGTGCGTCACGCGCCGAGGAAAGTGTGCAGGACCCGACTAGAACTGCCCGACGCGCAGTGAAAAGTGTGTGAGACCTGACTGAAAATGGGCCACGCGCCGTGGAAAGTGTGTGGGACCCAACTGAAAGTGAGCGATTCGTCGTGGAAAGTGTGTGGGACTCAACTGGAAGTGCGTCACGCGCCGAGGAAAGTGTGCGGGACCCAACTAAAAGTGTGCGACGCGCCGTGGAAAGCGTGAGGGACCCAACTGAAAGTGCGCGATTCGCCGTGGAAAGTGTATGCGACCCAACTAGAAGTGCGTCACGCGCCGAAGAAAGTGTGCAGGACCCGACTAGAGCTGCCCGACGCGCCGTGAAAAGTGTGTGAGACCTGACTGAAAAATGGGCCACGCGCCGTGGAAAGTGTGTGGGACCCAACTGAAAGTGAGCGATTCGTCGTGGAAAGTGTGTGGACTCAACTGGAAGTGCGTCACGCGCCGAGGAAAAGTGTGCAGGAGCCGACTAGATCTGCCCGACGCGCCGTGAAAAGTGTGTGAGACCTGACTGAAGATGGGCCACGCGCCGTGGAAAGTGTGTGGGACCCAAATGAAAGTGAGCGATTCGCCGTGGAAAGTGTGTGGGACTCAACTGGAAGCACGTGACGCGCCGTGGAAAGTGTGCGGGACCCAACTAAAAGTGCGCGACGCGCCGTGGAAAGCGTGAGGGACCCAACTGAAAGTGCGCGATTCGCCGTGAAAAGTGTGTGGGACCCAACTGGAAGTGCGTCACGCGCCGAGGAAAGTGTGCAGGACCCGACTAGAACTGCCCGACGCGCCGTGAAAAGTGTGTGAGACCTGACTGAAAATGGGCCACGCGCCGTGGAAAGTGTGTGGGGCCCAACTGAAAGTGAGCGATTCGCCGTGGAAAGTGTGTGGGACTCAACTAGAAGCGCGTGACGCGCCGTGGAAAGTGTGCGGGACCCAACTGAAAGTGCGCGACGCGCCGTGGAAAGCGTGAGGGACCCAACTGAAAGTGCGCGATTCGCCGTGGAAAGTGTATGCGACCCAACTAGAAGTGCGTCACGCGCCGAGGAAAGTGTGCAGGACCCGACTAGAACTGCCCGACGCGCCGTGAAAAGTGTGTGAGACCTGACTGAAAATGGGCCACGCGCCGGGGAAAGTGTGTGGGACCCAACTGAAAGTGAGCGATTCGCCGTGGAAAGTGTGTGGGACTCAACTAGAAGCGCGTGACGCGCCGTGAAAAGTGTGCGGGACCCAACTGAAAGTGCGCGACGCGCCGTGGAAAGCGTGAGGGACCCAACTGAAAGTGCGCGATTCGCCGTGGAAAGTGTATGGGACCCAACTGGAAGTGCGTCACGCGCCGAGGAAAGTGTGCAGGACCCGACTAGAACTGCCCGACGCGCAGTGAAAAGTGTGTGAGACCTGACTAAAAATGGTCCACGCGCCGTGGAAAGTGTGTGGGACCCAACTGGAAGTGCGCCACGCGCCGAGGAAAGTGTGCAGGACCCGACTAGATCTGCCCGACGCGCCGTGAAAAGTGTGTGAGACCTGACTGAAAATGGACCCCGCGCCGTGGAAAGTGTGTGGGACCCAACTGAAAGTGAGCGATTCGCCGTGGAAAGTGTGTGGGACTCAACTGGAAGCACGTGACGCGCCGTGGAAAGTGTGGGGGCCCAACTAAAAGTGCGCGACGCGCCGTGGAAAGCGTGAGGGACCCAACTGAAAGTGCGCGATTCGCCGTGGAAAGTGTGTGGGACCCAACTGGAAGTGCGTCACGCGCCGAGGAAAGTGTGCAGGACCCGACTAGAACTGCCCGACGCGCCGTGAAAACTGTGTGAGACCTGACTGAAAATGGGCCACGCGCCGTGGAAAGTGTGTGGGACCCAACTGAAAGTGAGCGATTCGCCGTGGAAAGTGTGTGGGACTCAACTAGAAGCGCGTGACGCGCCGTGGAAAGTGTGCGGGACCCAACTGAAAGTGCGCGACGCGCCGTGGAAAGCGTGAGGACCCAACTGAAAGTGCGCGATTCGCCGTGGAAAGTGTATGGGACCCAACTGGAAGTGCGTCACGCGCCGAGGAAAGTGTGCAGGACCCGACTAGAACTGCCCGACGCGCAGTGAAAAGTGTGTGAGACCTGACTGAAAATGGGCCACGCGCCGTGGAAAGTGTGTGGGACCCAACTGAAAGTGAGCGATTCGTCTTGGAAAGTGTGTGGGACTCAACTGGAAGTGCGTCACGCGCCGAGGAAAGTGTGCGGGACCCAACTAAAAGTGCGCGACGCGCCGTGGAAAACGTGAGGGACCCAACTGAAAGTGCGCGATTCGCCGTGGAAAGTGTATGCGACCCAACTAGAAGTGCGTCACGCGCCGAAGAAAGTGTGCAGGACCCGACTAGAGCTGCCCGACGCGCCGTGAAAAGTGTGTGAGACCTGACTGAAAATGGGCCACGCGCCGTGGAAAGTGTGTGGGACCCAACTGAAAGTGAGCGATTCGTCGTGGAAAGTGTGTGGGACTCAACTGGAAGTGCGTCACGCGCCGAGGAAAGTGTGCAGGAGCCGACTAGATCTGCCCGACGCGCCGTGAAAAGTGTGAGACCTGACTGAAGATGGGCCACGCGCCGTGGAAAGTGTGTGGGACCCAAATGAAAGTGAGCGATTCGCCGTGGAAAGTGTGTGGACTCAACTGGAAGCACGTGACGCGCCGTGGAAAGTGTGCGGGACCCAACTAAAAGTGCGCGACGCGCCGTGGAAAGCGTGAGGGACCCAACTGAAAGTGCGCGATTCGCCGTGGAAAGTGTGGGACCCAACTGGAAGTGCGTCACGCGCCGAGGAAAGTGTGCAGGACCCGACTAGAACTGCCCGACGCGCCGTGAAAAGTGTGTGAGACCTGACTGAAAATGGGCCACGCGCCGTGGAAAGTGTGTGGGACCCAACTGAAAATGAGCGATTCGTCGTGGAAAGTGTGTGGGACTCAACTGGAAGTGCGTCACGCGCCGAGGAAAGTGTGCAGGAGCCGACTAGATCTGCCCGACGCGCCGTGAAAAGTGTGTGAGACCTGACTGAAGATGGGCCACGCGCCGTGGAAAGTGTGTGGGACCCAACTGAAAGTGAGCGATTCGTCGTGGAAAGTGTGTGGGACTCAACTGGAAGTGCGTCACGCGCCGAGGAAAGTGTGCGGGACCCAACTAAAAGTGCGCGACGCGCCGTGGAAAACGTGAGGGACCCAACTGAAAGTGCGCGATTCGCCGTGGAAAGTGTATGCGACCCAACTAGAAGTGCGTCACGCGCCGAAGAAAGTGTGCAGGACCCGACTAGAGCTGCCCGACGCGCCGTGAAAAGTGTGTGAGACCTGACTGAAAATGGGCCACGCGCCGTGGAAAGTGTGTGGGACCCAACTGAAAGTGAGCGATTCGTCGTGGAAAGTGTGTGGGACTCAACTGGAAGTGCGTCACGCGCCGAGGAAAGTGTGCAGGAGCCGACTAGATCTGCCCGACGCGCCGTGAAAAGTGTGTGAGACCTGACTGAAGATGGGCCACGCGCCGTGGAAAGTGTGTGGGACCCAAATGAAAGTGAGCGATTCGCCGTGGAAAGTGTGTGGGACTCAACTGGAAGCACGTGACGCGCCGTGGAAAGTGTGCGGGACCCAACTAAAAGTGCGCGACGCGCCGTGGAAAGCGTGAGGGACCCAACTGAAAGTGCGCGATTCGCCGTGGAAAGTGTGTGGGACCCAACTGGAAGTGCGTCACGCGCCGAGGAAAGTGTGCAGGACCCGACTAGAACTGCCCGACGCGCCGTGAAAAGTGTGTGAGACCTGACTGAAAATGGGCCACGCGCCGTGGAAAGTGTGTGGGACCCAACTGAAAATGAGCGATTCGTCGTGGAAAGTGTGTGGGACTCAACTGGAAGTGCGTCACGCGCCGAGGAAAGTGTGCAGGAGCCGACTAGATCTGCCCGACGCGCCGTGAAAAGTGTGTGAGACCTGACTGAAGATGGGCCACGCGCCGTGGAAAGTGTGTGGGACCCAAATGAAAGTGAGCGATTCGCCGTGGAAAGTGTGTGGGACTCAACTGGAAGCGCGTGACGCGCCGTGGAAACTGTGCGGGACCCAACTAAAAGTGCGCGACGCGCCGTGGAAAGTGTGTGGGACTCAACTGGAAGTGCGTCACGCACCGAGTAAAGTGTGCAGGACCCGACTAGATCTGCCCGACGCGCCGTGAAAAGTGTGTGAGACCTGACTGAAAATGGGCCACGCGCCGTGGAAAGTGTGTGGGACCCAACTGAAAGTGAGCGATTCGCCGTGGAAAGTGTGTGGGACTCAACTGGAAGCGCGTGACGCGCCGTGGAAAGTGTGCGGGACCCAACTGAAAGTGCGCGACGCGCCGTGGAAAGCGTGAGGGACCCAACTGAAAGTGCGCGATTCGCCGTGGAAAGTGTATGGGACCCAACTGGAAGTGCGTCACGCGCCGAAGAAAGTGTGCAGGACCCGACTAGAACTGCCCGACGCGCCGTGAAAAGTGTGTGAGACCTGACTGAAAATGGGCCACGCGCCGTGGAAAGTGTGTGGGACCCAACTGAAAGTGAGCGATTCGTCGTGGAAAGTGTGTGGGACTCAACTGGAAGTGCGTCACGCGCCGAGGAAAGTGTGCAGGAGCCGACTAGATCTGCCCGACGCGCCGTGAAAAGTGTGTGAGACCTGACTGAAAATGGGCCACGCGCCGTGGAAAGTGTGTGGGACCCAACTGAAAGTGAGCGATTCGCCGTGGAAAGTGTGTGGGACTCAACTGGAAGCGCGTGACGCGCCGTGGAAAGTGTGCGGGACCCAACTAAAAGTGCGCGACGCGCCGTGGAAAGTGTGTGGGACTCAACTGGAAGTGCGTCACGCACCGAGGAAAGTGTGCAGGACCCGACTAGATCTGCCCGACGCGCCGTGAAAAGTGTGTGAGACCTGACTGAAAATGGGCCACGCGCCGTGGAAAGTGTGTGGGACCCAACTGAAAGTGAGCGATTCGCCGTGGAAAGTGTGTGGGACTCAACTGGAAGCGCGTGACGCGCCGTGGAAAGTGTGCGGGACTCAACTGAAAGTGCGCGACGCGCCGTGGAAAGCGTATGTGACCCAACTGAAAGTGAGCGTTTCGCCGTGGAAAGTGTGTGGGACCCAACTGAAAATGGGCCGCGTGCTGTGGAAAGTGTGTGGGAACCAACTGGAAGTGGGCCACAAATTTATGATGCATTTTCAGGCGATTTTGGATTCACAGGTTTGGTCCCGCTCTAGGTCAAAATTTCTGCAAGGCTAGGAAAAAACGGATCGTTGACTAATTCAAAAAAGTAATCTTCATCTTGATATCTCTTGCATATTCGTTAACAAAATTGACTTGTTTGGCAGTTTTCAAGGTGCGATATCCCCTCAAGCATCGTTTTTTATGCCCTGAGGGCATATAAATATATTTGCGAGCGCGGAAACCACATTTAGTAATTGGCTCTTTATTTATTTTATTTATTTATTCATGCTACATAAGGTAGGCATGATATACACACAGGCGAATAGCAAAGAAAAATACTTGAGAACAAAGTGACGTTTTACCAAGACAGTATAATATTTGAATCCTTGCGTTTGAATGATAGAAAAAAGTTAGGGACAGTTTGAATATTCAGTTTCAGAGAGACGAAAGTGGACCCAGCTTTACAGGTAAAGCTGTTCAAGCTGAGACTAGTTTTGAGTACACCATACGAGACTTTCTCTGAACTAACCTAGATGCCATGAAGCCAAAAAGTTTCGGTTTGTCAGTTCTCACCATTCCACTTGCGATTTCGAAAATCATACACACGTCATTTCTTTAGCGTCTAGACTCCAGTGGATGCAATTATAATTCCTGATTCCGCCTAATGGGCCCAGGTACTCTAGCGTACGAGGATCCATTTCGTCGAGGGTCCATTTCGTCTCAAGAACGCACAAAGCCTCTAACCAAAAATTCGATAGATACTTGTAAGTATTTCACAACAATCCATTTTTTCATGAACCCCTTCCTATGTAGCGCTGTTCGACTTAGAGCTGGGTCCATTTTTCCACAAATTATAGTTTTCATGCTCGAAACCACACCTATGGTGCGTCCGAATGCGAATGGCGGCCCATGCGGCCGGCGTGCTTGGCAGGCCGCCGTCGCGTTCGCCGCTCTCGGACGAGCATGCGAAAGTCCCTACCGCCATCGACTACGAACGGGGCCAGCACCGGCTGGCAGCAAGCACTGCGCCGATCAATCAGCTCTGTAGACGGGGGGGGGAAGAGATAGGACGGCCGTCGTTGAAATCCAACACGCCTGCCAAGCACGCCGGCCGCGTGGGTCACCATCCTCATTCGGGCACACTTGATGTGCCCTCAGGGCATGAAAACAGGCTCGGCCCACCCTATGTAGCGTTGTTCCGCGTAGAGCTTCGTCCATGAAATTCTGGGAGCGTTTTCACATCTGAAGAGCCATTTACTAGATGTGGTTTCCGCGCCCGCAACCTCACCTATGTGCCCTCAGGGCATGAAAACAAGCTCCGCCCGCCCTATGTAGCGCTTCTCGGCTTAGAGCTTCGCTCATGCGTTCTCCTTATTAGCTCAGTCGACGGGACATAGTATGCGTAACAGCTGCGTTTGGTCCGAAGTCAACTGTTCGCGTGAGTTCCATAGATGGCTGATTTTATTAATTTAAAAGAGGTATGATGAGATTGCCGGATGGATGGAGTTGAAAATTTCAAAATTTTCAGCCGCGCTGTATATCTAATTATGCCGAAGGATTGGGAGATGCGCGTGCTGTCAAACTGTGGCTGTCGGAATATGACCGATCTCCAATTACACTCGAGTGCCGTCATTTCCGAACAAAAGAGATCTATCATCCTGATTATATCGATGGTTACAAATACGAATACGTACGCGAGTACACTGTTCCGTCGATTTTTCATATTTATTCACTGGGTAAGTATTTATGGCATAAGATCGCAAATTTGGCCGGGGAAGTGTATCAAGATGTTTTTGTAAATTGAAGCGGTGTTTGCCCGTCATTCCCGCTTTAATAAAGAACCTCATATGGAGGTGTCCCGGATAAAACAAGGTGACGGATCTTCTCTGATCAATGCTTGGTCGCTCTATCCTAGGATTGTTCTAGGATTTTGCTGAAAACACTTTGAAGAAGGGTATATGAATCTTTAAAATGAGCGAAAGGGTATAAGCACTTTTCTTCAGTTTTGGCACAGAACTTCCATTGAACTCGGAGTCATTGTGTCAACATGATCAATTCAGGTTACGGCAGGTTAACTATAATGGCTGATCGAAAGGTCTTGACAGCAAAACAAGTTTATCTCAAGAAAAATCGTGAAAAGTGGGGTTGTTGCTGGTACACAGATGCAACACCGAAAACCTTCTGGAAGTTTCCATGGTAGGGGTATATAAGGGCGCGAGCTCGTTTGGGACGGTAACTACAATGGATCTCACCCAATCTCAACTTCGACTACTTATCTTCTACAAGTGGAGTCGCGGCTTTTCGGCGCCGGAGCCGTCAACAACATCAGCGCAGCAATGGGCGAGGTCAGCGTTTCCTACCGCACGGTGGCTCGTTGAATCTCCCGCTCCAAGGACGGAGATACGGACTTGGAAGGCAAACAGACAAACTGCTGTGCTGCTTCTGGGACAAGCGCGGGATGCTCTACTACAAGTTGCTCCCTCAAGGGAAGACGGTCAGCGCTGCCGTGTTCTTACGTCAGTAGGAGGAATTGGCCATCGTCCTGCGAGAGAAGCGCCCGAGACGAGCTACGGTACACCTCCTTCACGATAATGCTCGACCTCACATCGCGAAGGAAACCCAATCCAATCTGCAGGAGCTGAACTGGCAAACGGTACCCCACCCGCCTTACTCTCCTGACCTTGCCCCTTCTGACTTCCACCTGTTCCGTCCCCTTGAGACATTGCTGGCTAAAATTACTTTCGCTGATTTTGATGCCATTGTGAAGGCTATTGGTGACTTCTTCGAAAATGACGGGAGTTACAAGCCTCGGACAACGCATCCACCATGCTTCCGCAGCTCAATTTTTGAGGGACCATAACTCCGTTCCCAGGGATCTTGTACAATTCCAGAGACATCATTGGAATCAGAGTGAGACAGTTCTCAAGGTAGGCACAAAAACAGAAAAACGATTTCGAATTTGGACTGTGCCTATAAAAAAAAACAAAAAGCCTATAAAGAAAACACCCCTGAGGCAGAGTACAAGCTCAGGGGTGTTTTCTGACATTATACTGCGGCCACCGTGTATAGCAACCCTACCAAGCGCGAAATCTGAATTCGCCCAAATAAGCGAGAAAAAGCTAGGAAAAAGTGGACCACGTCAACATGAAAGTAAAAATGGATGGCGCCCGTTGGCAAGCTTTCGTTCTCAATAAGGTAGAGAAGCGCGATAGCTTTTTGTCAGAATCTATGTTCTTCTATTTGTCATCGGTCTGACTTTATATTGCGACTTGCGTTCGAGGAAAACCACTCGATTACTGCGGGCAGCTACAAGATCCGGCCAATTATAAGCTGCGTTGATGGACCGACATACCGGATCTCCTAGCTGCTTAACAAAATTATCGGCCAACTCCTTAATTACATACCATCTCACTTGCCGAATACAAGAAAAATCCTCGACCACTTGAAGAAATCCAACATCAAAAACGGTTGCTTTGTAGAGTCATTCGACGTTACAGCCTTGTACGCTAACGTGAACAACAGCGAAGCCCTACAAGCGCTCTCAGATTTGCTTGATGAGCACGAATTAAACGTTTGTATGTTTGGTCTTGACAAGGCGAACATAATGACTCTTGTGAAGGAATGGGAAGGAATGCTTGAATTGCAATATTTTCAGGGGATCTGGGAAATATTTCTCGCAGAAGCGTGGACTTGCAATGGTACAGCGATTAGCACCTGTACTAACAATCTCTTCTATGAGTAGAATCGAACGCCCAGTGATCGATCGCCTCCCCTTAAACGAATGTAGATACATAGACGATTGTTGTGCTATCACGTCAACCCAATCTGAAATGGATGAGTTGCTCAACATTCTTAAAGGCAGTGGTCGCGATCAAATATGCTTGTCGTCTTTTTCTCCCCAAATCCTTTCCTGGGTCTCGAGTAGTAGGACCTATAAGAAAAAATAGCGAAAAACCACTTTTTTGGGCCGAATTTGAAACCTGAACTTTCTTGCCTTTTGATGGTGGACGAGCCCTCTCCACATCATCGGCATCGATGACCTCTCATATCAGGAACATCAGCTAGCTTGAAATTGAATGTCAATCAATGAACCTTCGAATTTATGTACACATCTAGTCAAAAACATTGACTGAAGTGATGCTTTCATTATTCAACTGTTTTTATTCGTTAAATTTGCATTTATTTCGTCCTCTGAATGTCGATGATTTTTTGACTGCTCGGCATGAGACTGCGATCTGTTTCGTCATCGCTGTGCACGTGTGCACGAACTAGCTTCTTTGGGCCCTAGAAACTCTATTTGTAGACCGTTTTTCACCGCGCTACCTTCATAGTTTTTCAGCTGTTTTTGATCTAAGCTGATTTTTGTAGTTTTTTCGATAACGTTTTTCATCGTGACCACTGCCTTTAATAACCAGTCTCAGTACATCAGGTTCACGCGAGAAGTCCTAGAAAACGGTTGGTTACCCTATCTAAACACTCAAGGCAGGGTAACTAACGGTTATCAGCAAGTGAAGTGGTATCATAAGCAAAGCTCGAAGAACATAATCCTTCATGCGAAATTCGCTCATCCCACAGCTATGAAACACGCTATTGTACGAAATATGTACACAACAGCTGTGAGCGTAAGCACAGGTCGAGAAGAACGAGAGGAATCCCGAGTGCTAGCCAGACAAATAGCCAGGCTCAACGGATACGAAGACACTCACCGGATCACCGGCAGGCACAGGCACGACTTCCGTTCAGAGCGTGAAAACAAGGTGTGTCTCCAACTATCTTTCATTTCGAACCAAGTCACCGCGGCTATACGTCGCTGTCTTGTTCGCGCAGATTAAAGGCAGCATACACGCTCGCAAACGTGGTTGGGATAACAATGTGAATCGAACCGTGTGGCTTACAACATAATGCCTACGCGATTTGAAGTGTCAAAAACGACCCACAATGCCGTTAAATGAGTTAGAAGTTGACCCTGTCCTGTACTTTCACACCCTCTGTATTTACCCTTTTTCTCCAACGCAGGGTTGTTGGGCCATCTTCGCAGTCAGTGACGTGTGTGGTGTACTAGTTAGGCATTCCACCAATAGTACCGACGGTGATGACGGCCCAGCAATCTTGCATTGCAGGAAAAGGGCAAATACAGGGGGCGTGAAAAAAAAACAGGGCGGGGTCATCTTCTAACTCATGTAGCGGCATTGTGGGTCGTTTTTCACACTTTAAAATGCGTAGACGTTGTAACTTGGGCCATACCATTCTATCTTCGAAATTATCTCAATCACGTTTACCAGCGTGTATGCTGCCTTTGAAGGCAGTGTTCACGACAGAAATCGTTTTTCTTTTTCTCCGCCTATCTTGAAAACGGCCCCATGCTGATTCCAATGATATCTCTGAAGTCGTACAAGACCGTCTGGGAACAGAGTTATGGTCCCTCTAATATTAAGCTAAGGGAACATGGTGGACGAGTTGTCCGAGGCTTGTAACTTCCGTCTTTTGCAGCCGATGTATGCGAGCTGAACTGAGTAGAGAGAGAAGTTGACAATGAAGGGAAGAACGGGGCTATTGATCAGAAACCATCGCTCATCTCACAATCTCAAGCATTCATTTGTTCACGTCGTGGGGCGGAAAGGGGCGGGACTTGCCCAAAGCGGCGGGGTTTGCCCTCTTCTCTAAGCAGTTTTGCGGCCCCTGGGTAGCTTTTCGTCCCGTTCTTTCGGAGCTGTTCTGCTTCTGAGAGCCACAAGAAGCGTTTGTCATGAAAAATTCGAGGATGAAGTTTATCGCGAACAGTGCCTTTAAGCGTCCGCGTGAAAGAACACCTTTCATCTAAGCGAGGAAGTGTACACGAAACCCCATTTGGCAAATATAGTATAGAAGATCACCAAGGAAATGGTTTTGACATAAAATGTACTATTCTCGCTAATAAAAATCAAATAGTGGCTAGAAATACTCTAGAAGCATTCAGGATTCGCGCACGCGACCCTAAACTGAACGACAGAAATGAATGCATTGCCATAACCAGCGAGTTTTTACAGTTTATCTCGTTATTCCAGCTCTTAGCACCCCTCACAGCACAGTCGCATAACGAGTGCCAAATAACACTCAAGACGGGTGTGTTCCATTTGTATTTTCGCCACCACAAGAGAAGGAGTGTTTTACTGGTGGGATATAGGTAAGTGGTCGACTTGACTAGGATGACGATCTGTCATCTGGCGAAGGGACCGCTTACCAGGCAGCGTCTGAGGAGATGGGCTCGGCGTCAGAACAAGAAGACAGGTGAGACAAACCGAAGAGACGCCTGAGAACGGCCAATTCAACGCTGGCAAGAGTGAATCTCCCCTCTCGTTGTCTATCAGGGTTGCCCATGACCGAGATCGTACAAAACTCTCCCCCCCCCATTTTTCAAGCTCTTACGGATTCATTCAGTTTTCTTTTCAATTAAGGGTGTAGTTTGCTCCCATTTTGGCGGATCAGATAGGTTTTTGCACTAGGATTGGGTAGTGGAGGAACACTTTGTAACGTTAACGTCGAAAGAACGCATGAAAACGAGCCAGGAAGAGCCCCAAAAGAGCCCGAAGTTGCAACTTCGAGCGCATTGAAAACCCCAAAAGCGCATCACACGCCCACCGACGTGAACAAATGAATGCTCGAGATCGTGAGATGAGCGATGATTCTCAATCATTAGCCCCGTTCTTCCCTTCATTCTCAGCTTCTCTCTTTACTCAGGTCAGCTTGCATAGATCGGCTGCAAAAGACGGAAGTTACAAGCCTCGGACAACTCGTCCACCACGTTTCCATAGCTCAATCTTTGAGGGACCATACCTGCGTTCACAGAAGGTCTTGTATGATTTCAGAGACATCATTGGAATCAGCATGGGGCCGTTTTCAAGATAGGCGGAAAAACAGAAGAACGATTTTCATCGTGAACACTGCCTTTAAAGGCAGGGTTCTCGATAAAATCGGTTGTTGTGCTATCACCGTAGAATGGTAGATCTGGCCATCACAAAAGTGAAAATAAGTAAAAAATTGGACAAAAAACGCTCAGGAGCAAGTTATGGCTTGGTGTCCTCCCGCCCCCAATTATTGAGATTTGGGTAAAAGCCTGTTTTGTCAACTTTTATTTTGCTTCCAAAGTAACTTCTGAACATTTCTGGAGACTACCGACTACTTGAACAGCAAAATAAATGTCGGATAAGTAAGCATACATGAAAATCGCGTTAATTAGGGGGCCGGCCGACACAGGTAATTAGCCGTTATACTTTGTTTTTGAGCGTTTGTCAAGCGAATTTCCGGATTTTTTCTCCTATTTTTACTTTTGTGATGACCAAATCTACATTCTTATGAAGAGAGCTCAAAAGTAGTTTTTATCGCGAACCCTGCCTTTAAGTCTTAACTTTATCAAGATGAGATTCTTACGAAAGCAGTTCTCCCCTGGAAGCAAAGTCATCGAGATACGGTCTTCATGCAGGACTCGGCTCCGGCTCACGGAGCCAAAACGACAATTATCCTTTGAAGGCCAAAATTGGCTTCTTTCTGACAAAAGATCTCTACCCAATCAGACTGTCCGGACCTTAACCCACTGGAATTCTCTGTTAGGGGCCATATGGAGGAGAAAATAAGGAATAGAAAAGTGCAAAATTCAGACGAGTTCGGCAAAGATTTGACTTAAATAAATATGGGATAATCTAGACGTACAGTTCAACCGCAAATTGCACGCTGATTGCGACGGCGTGCTGCGGGGCGGTTGCGAGTATCCTCAAACAGGGATGCGGAGTCACCCGAGCGGTTTTTGCCTTTATTGCCCGGGTGATCCCACCGCCCGGGTTTCCCACATCCCTGTCTGAAGATACTTGTGACCGCGCCGCACCACGCTTTCGCAATCAGCGTGCACTTTGCGGACTAAACGGCAATGCGCAGTTGAACTGTAGACTACCTGCGGCGCACAGTCTGTTCTCTGTTGAAGAGACGTTTTGCCGCCTGCATACAAGCTGATGGGAGCCACCTCAAAAACCTCTTGTGATTGTTAAATCCTATTGTTTTAGTTGTTAGGAAAATAAATGTTGTTATGAGTTTTTTGAGAAAAAAATCAAGTTATGGTGTTTTCTTTGGCGCACGTAATTTTCTCGCACTGTGCATTGAGCGGGTAAAACCGATGATGTACCAAGGAAAAACATTACTAACGTTTATCCTGATGAACACTATAACCTAGCTCCCTAAGGTCCACCTGGTTGTTAGAGGTGCTGAGCGGTTTGCGGGTCGCGGTTAATTAGCGGTTCCAGGGTGATTCGCAGTAGTGCATCCTTTTTCGTCGTTCCGTTCCCTCCAGCTCCTCCTCGAGGAGGCTTAGACGCCAAACGCCAGACGCTTTGATCAGGCCGGCTCCTCTGCGATGGTTGTGCCCATCAGAGGCGTCCAGTGCGTACCCGGCCAGATTCTCAGGTGACGGCGGGGCAGGATCAACCTGCAGGATCAACCTGGCACCCCAACGTCTGCGATTGCATCGGGGTTAGCACTCCCTGGTGACGTCAGGGTGAACGGGAGTGTGGCCGGAGCCTGAGCATGCGGTTGTCCGAGCGGCGGTTCGACCAAGCACTAGCCAGCGAAGGGCGGGGCCCCACTCGTCAGTAAGTCGTCGAGGGAGAGGCGGCGTGGGAAAGCTCCACCTCTCGCAACCGGTGACGGCAAACAGTCCGTCGAGCCAAGGAGAGGCCCCGGCTTAGACCAAGAAAAAGCTGCCGGCGGGGGAGTCGCCGCAACTGGGCCCGCGCGGAAGACGACAACTGTACGCGATCTGAGCGCAGCCAAAAGTTGTGAAGAAGCCTAGAGGGACATGAAAAACAATCGCCGCAGCTTCTCATATCAAGTCCTACCTACCAATGGACCTCCTCACCCAAAGGGGCAACACTGCCAGCACCAATGCGGTGCAACAAAAAACTGTTAGTCAAACAAGATTACGATCACTGTATCGGGCTAAGGCGCCAGGGAGGACAGGGGAGAAGCCCTATATACAGCGATGAAAAATAAAAAAAATTGGAGAAACGGTGGACAAAAGAAAGCTCAAAAGAACAACCCCTTGGTTCACTCAGAGAAATATTTGAGCACCTTAAGAGTGCCTATAAAAAAAAGAAGAATTCGCAGATAAAAATCCTAACCTAACATGTTACCTATATACAGAGGGGATCACAGGTGAGAAAAGTACCGGCGGTTCAGAATAAAGAAAGTTTGCGTCGGATGTTGAGTAGTCGCAGGCTCACTCACTCACTCACTCATCCCGTTAGCTGGCGTCTGGCAGAGCGGGATGACCTCTGAGCCAATACACTGCTGTGGGTGCCATGGGAGCCCGAGCGGTCTGAAAGAATCGCTTCCGTTCAGAACGATTCGTAGCAATAGATCTAGCATTAAGGACACTGCACCGTTGTTTCTTCAGATCATCCTCGATTTGTTTAAGCCATGTCTTTTTAGGGGCCGTTCGTTAAATCTTCCACCGCACTGTACGTTTCCTCCATAGCACGCATTACGGTAGTCGACCCGCGTCCATCCTGGAAACGTGTCCAAACCATCGCAATCGTCTGGTCTGAACTTGGTCCTCGGGCGTGGGCTGGTGGTCACATTGCTCCATGATGATTTCGTATGCGGTCACAAAGGGTAATTCAGAGGATCTGGAGCAAGCATCGCATCTGGAAGGACTCGAGTCTAACCAGGTCCAACTTGAGCAGCGTCCACGTTTCCGAGCCGTATGGATAGTACAGGAACTATCAAAACCCGGGACAGCCGAATCTTCGTCGTTATCAATATGTTGGCTTTCTTCAACAGATACCAGCCAAGCGAAGCAAAAACAGTGGAAGCCTGTCCGATTCTGCTGTGGATCTCCGTCGTTGCTGCCACTTTCTTCTCCTGCACTGCTGACCCTGGGTACTTGAAGTCCTTCACTTGCTGGAGTTCAACTTCTTCGAAGAGCACAGAGGCGTGCGAACCATCTTATGTCATGACATTTGTCTTATCCTCATTGATTTGCAAACCATAAGAGTTCGCCATCCACGCTATGTTACCAATTAAATATGCCGCCTCAGCATCGGAATCCGCCAACACAGCACTAACATCCGCAAACACCGAGTCCGTGACGTAATCATTGGTACCGTACTGGACGCATATTCTGTTTTCAAAGGCCTTTCTGGTGATGGCATCGATCACAGTATTGAAGAGTAGCGGCGAAATGACATCCACTGACGAACACCAGCGTTGATCGTAAATTCTTCAGACAGTCTATCTCCGATGCATATGCAACTAGTTGATCCATTGTATGTTCCCTGAGCGAGCTTCACTACCTTCTTCGGTATGTGTTCGCATTCAAGTGATTTCCATAAAGCCGGCCAGTAAACGCAATCGAATGCTGACTTGAAGTCATTAAACACGGTGACAACACGTTTACCGCAACGGCCCCTTTCTTCCTGGGGCCGGATGCATCAACGCGCGGGGATGGGGTAGGGGCAGGGCAGTCGGTATCATTGAAGATTGCAGTGCGAGGGCAGTAGGTCATCTAATCAATCGTGCCCCGGCTGTGTTTTTCCCTGCTCTAGCTGCCCCAGCCTCCGAGTTGGGGCAGCTGGGGCACGATTGATTTGATGATTTACAGAGCTCTTCAAGTGCGCAGACTGCCCTGCCCCTGCCCCAAACCGGCCCAATGATGCATTCGGCCCCAAGAGCTGACGCAGAGCGAAAATTTGGTCGGTACAGCTACGGCACGGTCGAAATCCTGCTTGTTCTTCACGGCTGGCTTGTTCTCGATGTCGCTGAAGTCTGCTCTGAATGATCCTGTTAAAGACTTTTCCAACAATTGATAAGAAACTCATTCCGCGATAGTTATGACAGTCCCTGGCGTCACCTTTCTAGTGAATAGGCACGATGATTACGCGCTTCCAAGTGGCTGGTATGTTCTCAGAATACCAAATGAGTTTAATCAGCATACGAAGTTGACACAACAGAATGTCTCCGCCGGCTTTAATTGCCTCAGCAGTTATTGTTTAAACGCCTGGCGCTCTGCCGTTCTTCAGCAACTTGATAGCCAGTCTCAACTCGTCCATAGAAGGTTCTGAATCCAAAGCGGCTTTCTGCGGCACTTCTACTAAAGTCGACTTGACAACCGATCCCCGTGGTGCTTCGTGCTTTTAAAGGCACAGGACACCCAAAAATTAATTTTCAGATTCCATGGTTATCTTGGAGAGAGTCACACGCTGATCACAGTGGTATCTCTCAAATCGTCCAGGACCCCCTATGAACAGAGTTATGGCTCTTCAAAGATGTCTAGATTTTGAGGGCGAAAAATTGTTGGACGAGTTGTCCCAGACCTGTATTTCTCTTCATTCGCAATCGTTGCGTGAGAGAAAGCCAGGATAAGGAGACAGTCCGGTAATGGACTGAAGAACGACGACTTGTTGGAATTCATCCATCCATCGAGCCGCTATCGAGTTTGAAAATCTGTTAGGGGGTCGGGCCTGTGGTGGTGAGCGAAGGGGGTCGGGCCTGTGGTGGTCGCTTATATCTCGCCTATTTGGAGGAAATGAGATCTGGCATTTGGCACGTGTTATACAGGAGGGGTCTTCTACACAATTACATGAAAATCTCAAAATTCATATCTGAGGGTGTACTGTGCCTTTAAAGGTCACTAAAGAACTGTCTCCAACGCTATAGACGTTTTTCTGCAGTGCGCACGAACGTCCCGTCTGAGTTCCTGATGCTATCGCTAAGGAGTTAGTCTTCTTCCCTAGACGCTTCAACGTTCTGTGGAGTGATCGGTAGTCATGCTTAACAGCTGACTACTCCGTTTCGCAGGCTATCCTGTTCAACACGACTCCAATTCCGCCTTTAACCTGCCTCGAAGTTCTTTGCACAGATCCCGATACGGATTGAAATTAGACAGTTTTGCTTGCATCCATTCGTCTATGAGGCAATTAGACTCTTCAGATATTTAAGGTTGCGTCCGGTGGCGAGTGACAGGGCAAAGTGGCTCAGCGCTATCCAGGATGGCGTCCATGGTCTGCCTCACTTGTATGTCCACTGAATCAGTTTCAGCTAACAAAGCAAAACGGTTCGACAGTGCGACTTGAAACGCCTCCTTCCTATTGGGTGCCATTGAACGCGATCAATCAAGTATTCTTCTGGGAGGCGCCACACGCCTAACTCGCTGCAACCGAAGCTTCAAAAAGGCACGCAGGAGACAGTGGTCCGAACCGTAATCAGCGCCTCTCATAGCGCGCACGTCATTCAATGACGACCTGAAGCGTGAATTCATCAGCGTGTAGTCTAGCATGGCCACGTCTTTTCCATTAGGGTTCCTCCACGTCAACTGACGTGTCCTACTGTGTTGAAAGTGAGTGTTCCCAAAGAGAAGTTCATTGAACGCAGCGAAAGAGCGGACGCAGTTCATTGTCATTCAATTCGCCAACACCAAATCTTCCCATAACTTCTTCCCATCCTGATCTGTCCCTGCCGACACGTGCGTTCAAATCTCCTGCGACCATGAGTAGATCAGATTAGTCGCGTCTTGAAGGTGAGCGTAGAACGCGCCCTTTTTGGAAGCGCAGCTAGGTTCTGTAAGTGCATGGACGGCTACGATGTGTGTCTTGACTGTTCCGCTCAATGTGAGAACAGAGACCCTGCTAGAAATCGGCTCGAACGCAACCACGCCTCCAGCTTCACGATTGCTCAGCAAAAATCCAACGCCTTGGTGGTGTCCGTCGCTACCGGATTAGTAAAACGTCATCTTCTCGTCTCTGTCTGGCACTTGGACGGCGATCGTTCCGCATCCACTCATCCTGAGCTCGGAAAGTGCAGCAACCGATATCCCGCCTATGAACAACTCCTCACTATGATCTCCGTTTGCCCAACGTGGTGCGCCATTCGTACTTTCCATGCTCCGATTCGTACCTCCTTCTTCGGTGCCAAAAATTGTCTGGCCAGTAGCATTCTTCTCACCAGCACCCTGGTACACCAGTTCTGGCGCATCAGCTGCCCCGGATGTGGTAGCTTTATCGTGATATTCTAACAGACTCTCCATGGTTCTATCTGAAAGTTTTCCAGCATGTCGGTAGAAAAAGCCAACCCTCCTTTCACATCCGGACTTGTGACAGGCAACGGTTGAGTTCACAGGCTCGATAGAATCGTCGTCGGGGCGCTTCGTCGTCAATGGATTGGATCGTGGCATCTATCATCAATTGCTTGATCGGATTATCGTCTTCTATCGCTTGATCGTGTCATCGTCTTCTATCGCTTACCCAGGACCATTTGACCGACGCGACATCACCATTGCGGTACAGGCTACCTGAATGAAGAAGCGGTTAAATGGTGGTTAGAACTTTCTGAAAGGTTAAAGGCAGTGTTCACGTCAAGAATCGTTTTTTTTTGCTTTTTTGCCTATCTTGAAGACGGTCCCATGCTGATTCCAATGATGTTTTTGAAATCGTACAAGACCTTCTGGGAACGGAGTTATGGTCCCTCAAAGATTGAGCTAAGGAAGCATTGTGGACGTGTTGTCCGAGGCTTGTAACTTCCGTCTTTCGCAGTCGATCTGTGCGAGCTGACCTGAGTAAAGAGAGAATTTGAGAATAAAGGGAAGAACGGGTCTATTAATCGGAAACCATCGCTCATCTCACAATCTCGAGCATTCATTTGTTAACGTCGGTGGGCGTGGAAAAAACATCTGGGTGTGACGAACTGACGGGTGTTCAACTTTGGGCCCGTAGGGGACCGTTCCAAGCTCAATTTTCTTAGTTTTTTCAACGTTAGGGTTGCGCTAGGCCCCGCAGCTGCCGATCTCCACCAAAAAATCAGACATGATTTCTATCGTGGACACTGCCTTTTAAATGACCCAAAATGTATCATTACAATGTTAATATTGATATTGAATTTTACTGAAAACTGTAGGTTTTGATAATTAAAATTGTTGTAAAAGGATTTTTGGGATCGGAATATGGAAATAAAAATATGAATTTTGGAATAAGAGCGGTTGTTTTGCGGCAAATAGTTGAGATCAACCACAGCGGTTATAGCGGATGATTGTGCGGTTGTATCGATCACGGAATTATATTATGTAACACGATTTTTGTTCCTGGCTACGA
This sequence comes from Aplectana chamaeleonis, assembly GCA_029168955.1. Taxonomy (NCBI): domain Eukaryota; kingdom Metazoa; phylum Nematoda; class Chromadorea; order Rhabditida; family Cosmocercidae; genus Aplectana; species Aplectana chamaeleonis. Next base: position 77,696 of record JAPDOI010001197.1, on the reverse strand, counting down.
AGTGTTATACTTCGATTGCTTACAGGCTATAAAACGGCGAAATTCACTTGGTTCCTACGTATGCTGGTGCGGAGCGGAGGTTAGAGACAGTGAGAGAGCGCAGGGCAGACGGAGGCCGAGGCGTCGCGCGCGCCGCTCGCGCCTCAAATGATGTGAATTTCGACGTTTTATAGAGTTCATGTCCAAAATATCTCAAAAAATGACTTCATTGAGAACAAACTTTGCTTACGTTACAACTGCGCGAGGAAAACCAGTTTTTTTGTGAAAATAGAGACTTTTATTCATTTTCGATATTATGAACAGGTAAAAACAAAAAAATGCACAAGGAATAGACAAATACAGTCGGAAAGCACTCAACATGGTTCAAAAATGTGTAGATTTTCGAGATTTACGATTGTATTGGCGATTGTGTTGTGAATCACTCTCTCGAAGTTGCACCCAAATGTAGTCCCTCATGATGTTTCGTTATACTGTCCTTGATTCGGACTCTGTCCGAGACTAAGGTCAGGGCTGGTATATTCGTCGGACCACAGATCAAGAGGATCATAAAATGTGATGATCTCGCAAAGCTGTTGAACAGGACGGAGAGAACGGCTTGGAGCAATTTTTGTTGCAGTTTGTTCACGGCTTCCTAGGTGATCACAAAGCTGAAAACTATGTCGAGTTCTTTGATGACGATCCCTAACCCAAACTCATTCCATCCCCACCGACAGCTGGGGACGATCCCCTAAAGTGGGCGGAGTTGGTCCCTCCTAAGATTGCTATTGGGAGGGACAGGGTTGAGTTTTGCAGGGACCTGGTTAGCCGTGGTTGGTCCCTCCTAAGTTCGCTATTGGGAGGGACCAAAGTTGAGTTTTGCAGGGACTAGGTTGGCCGTGGTTGGTCCCTCCTAAGTTTGTTATTGGGAGGGACCAAAGCTGAGTTTCGCAGGGAGTTAGTTGGCTCTGTAAAGCCGTTCTTGGGGAGCTGGGTTTCAAAATGCTTACCATTCCGCTTACCTTTCCGCTAGCTTCCTCGATCGCTACGTGTGTAGTGTGCTAAAACTGCTCAGTAGACTTATGCATTTCTTCACAGTCCATATCAAAACGTTAATCAACACAAAATCGATCAAAAATTTACTTCCAATGCAATTTCCTACAAATCCAAAGCTAAATCCAAAAACAAAAACTGAAAAAAACGCTTACAACACAGTATGAATCTCATACATGAAGAAAATGAGGTCTTCTCACAAGCTGCAAGCAGCAATGATACAGGTTTAACATATACAGGATTAACGCCATACGGAAATGATATTTCATAATTTCACAAGAAAACCAGCGGCAATGGATAGAAAATCTTCAAATGAAAGACAAACTATCCTAGGCGACCCGAAGGCTGAATTTAATGCAGGTCCCACAAAGTGAATTGGAGAAGGCTAAAAACGTGCCCAAAATGAGAATATATCCTTTATTTCCTCGCTACTCGCAGTCGTATTATCACAATCGAAGATGCGAAGCGGCTGTTTTTCAAAAACCTCAATAATGAAAATGAGGCAATCATTCTCAAAACCGCGTTGCTTTTATGATAGTGATAAAGAAAAGTGCAAGTAGCTGGGAAATGGAGGCTACATCAAAATCAACAATATAAACCAAATTGTAACGATTTCGGCCAAGTTGAGCTCCTTCTTCGACGTACACTCATCGTTACTGCGCAGTGGTAGACGGCTCATTCGCGACTACTCTCCTCTCCTGAAATGTGAATTGTTACACAAGAAATAACTCTGTGAGTTTTGACCGAGAATTAGCCGCGAAATGCCTGCTTGTCGCGTAATAGCCGTCAAATAATGGTTGCCGCGAAATAGCCGCAGAATAATCGCTAAATAACGCTGGCCGCGAAATGGCCGCCAAATATGTGGTCTGCTGAACCGCGTCCTACTTTGGAAAGGTAAGGGTAAAATCGGGTTTCTTGATCACCCATTATTACTGCTTCCTCTTACATGAGCAAATTTTCATTATGATTGACTGTATCGTTGTCTGTAATTGTGAATGAAGGTAAGACCGGCAATAAAAGTTTGAAGCATCATTTCTAGATTGGTGGCTGTGTTAAAAGCACCAGTTGCTAGGAAATAGCCGAAAATTAGCCCCCCTCCAGGATCCGCAGCGGCTCCAGGAGGGCTACATCTCGGCCGAGCAATGGCCGCGAAATAGCATGGATATAGCCCATCAGGAGCCGCTGCAGAGCCTGGTGGGCTATTTCGCGGACAACGTTGTCTCGGCCGGGCACTGGCCGCGTAAAAAACGAGAAATAGTCGAGAAATAGCCGCGAATCAGCCTACCGGGAGCCGCTGCGGAACCTGGGGGGGGGGGCTATTTCTTCGCCAAATGTTTCAGATTAATAGGAAAACAAATTAGCCCGCCGGCTTAGCAATGAGATGATTTTTTTTGCGAAGGGTGAATTGGCGTACCTCAGCTCTAAAAAAATCATTTACTCTCAATCTTTGGGCCATACTCGTTGAAATGACAATTTCTTTTTCCTCTTAGAAGTCTTTCGATATATGTGCCTTTCGATATACTTCTGGTCGCTAATGTTTCCACCTACTAGATCACAACGCAACATTATGTAACCAGCTACACATTGGCATCGCCGCTAGCCCCCCCCCTTCCTCTACACCAATTCTATCTCCATGGATTCAATCTATCAGTTTCTTACGCAGCTTCTTTTGAGATTTGACAGCTTTCTACGGCTCATTTCAGCTTCTTTCCTAAACCCCTTTACTCTTTGAGACATCTATCGCATTATTTCTACAGCCCAAGCTGGCCTGTCAGCTCTCACGACGTTCTGCGAACCCCTTTTAAAGCTCTCCGAGGCATATTGCCAGCTCCCATAGGGAAAACCTTCCTTCATCCCTTACATTTTTCAACTTCTTTCTAGAACCCTGAAAAGATTACATGAACTCCCTGACTTAGGTCTATTTACAACAGAATTATGGAATGAACACACCCTGAATAGGGACTGCTTTAAACCTCCTGTGGAGATTTGGAAAGCCATGTTGTCGTTGCTGTAGGTCTGTGACAGTACAGAAATCATCCGTGTTTAAAAAACCCTAAATGGCTGCGGAGTTTCCAAAGAAAGGCATTTTCATTGCTTTACGAAGAGACGAGGGTACCCATCCGTGGGCTTCTGGGGTGTTCAGAAAAAGTATTTGGATTCGGCTTAAAACTTGCATCTGGGTGTTATTTAGGGCGCTGAACCGGAATCTGGGGTCTGTTCCTCGTCTGCCATAGTGTTACGGTAGGTTACGGTAGGCAAAATGCCTTTTAACTGGCGTTAGTTACCTTAGAATTTTGAAAGTCGAAAAATGGACCTCAAATTTGTGTTCAGCGTGCCAGATACCACCCATAGTGAAATTTTTAGTCAAATCTGATTGACAGAGCTACCGTATACCCACCGTAATCTACCGTAATCTATCGAAAATCGATAAACGGGTTGCGGATTTGTGTTAACACTCAAAGGTAGAGTTCATGATAATCTTCAATTTCGAGATTATTCGCTATATTGATTATGTGGCCCCCGGGAAGAACTAAAATAACGAAGAAATTGAGAAAAACGCATCAGAAGTACTCGAAATCCTTAAGTATCACCCCGCCTCTTTAATATCACAGGAACTGTTTGTTGTGACTATAAAATCTTTTGTGGACCCGTCATTTGCAATTCTCTACTCTTTATTACTCCGATCTTCCCTTAGGGCCCTAATTAATTCTTCTTTGCAAGAAATATTCTTCTATATTCGATTGACCCATATTTCCACCGGTGATAGCCACCATGAACATGTTTATCCAACCGGACAACTAGTCCATGTTATAGGATAATGCCACTGAAATACGTTTTCTTAATGCGTTTCTCGCCATTTCGTCGTAATTTTGGTAACACTTGGAGGCCAACGCATTGTTTTATTTTAGAAACTCAGGCACGAGAATCATCATGAACATTGCCCTTTAAGTGGAACCGCTTGTGGGGACGAAGGAATTCTTTTAAGAACTTCACAACTCTGTTGCTCCATTCTAACCTTTGGATCCTACCTAATGATGTTTTGCATAATATAGTAATTCACCTTAATTCAGCGGTCTCGACCGCCGAGAACTCATCCATCCTACAGGACAACTAGTCCAGGCCAGAAAATTCTTTCACTGAAATGAGGGTTCGTGGTTCCTGCCACACTTGTCAGCCAGCCCTTTTTTTCGAGTGTGAAATTCAGAATCGGAATTCATCGTGCTTTCATGAAAAATGTACAGTGAGTTCGGATCAGTCCGTTCGCCCACGCGATCGGTGTAGGTGTTAAGCGACCGTCGCAAAGGCATTTTTCGGAAGAGCCTTCCCTCGGCTGCAAACAGCTAACTGGGATTTTATTCTCTATCCGTCTAATATTTCCTCTAATCGATTTACACGTCCGAAAAAAATGTCTTCGCGCCCACCTCTCATCATGCAGGCTGTCTGCATTCGCAAACCGTATCATTGGCACAGACTATACTGTGTTTATCTGGGTCAAATTCCGGTACGCAGTTGCGTCTCGACACGCTTTGCGGCCGCACGCTTTTGGGTCCGAAGAGTTTCCAGCGCCGCAGCTGCCGATCTGTTGACTCTAGGTAGGTTTCAGAAACTAGAAACTAAACAAAATTGAAGAAAACTGTCTAAAAAAGCCATTTCGAGTCGGCTTTGGAGCTGGAAACTCTATTGAATTGAGCGCGTGCGGCCGCAAAGCGTGTCGAGACACAATTGCGGACCGGAATTTGACCCAGATAAGCACAGTAAGCAGCGGAAGCTTCTCAATTGCCGTGAACCTCGCTGCTAGCCCCCCATACCAACTCTATGTCCACTAAAAGGATCAAACAGCTTTTTATTTGGCTGCTTCTGAAGACCTGGTATCTTTATGAGACTTCTTTTACGCTCCTTCTGAAGTCCTCCAACCTTCTAAGACCTCCAGCACACACTTTTAGAAGCATTACTTCTCCTCCATTATTTCTTGCAGGCTCCTCACGGAGCCCTGCTCTAGAAGAAATTGTGTGGAAGCTACCGAGCAAACCAGAATTTTACCGAGAAATTGACGCAAAACTATCGCTAGGTCGGGAACTTTTGCGAATATAACGCGAAGTCACCGTAGAACTACCCAGTGGTTGCCGAAAAACTACCGGAAAACGAAAAAAATCATGACAAGAAGTGTGCCGCGGATTTACCGCGAAAATACAATGATAAGACAGCCATCATTGCGACGAGAGTGCCCCAGTGCAACATTAAAGGAAAAAAATTTTAAATATTACCTGATAGACTGTCTCAGTCCTTTTGTGCTCTAGATTAATACTGCAGAAGTTGGTTGCCACTGTTTGTTTTTTGGCCATTAATGGTTTCCCTAAAAATGCTGATTGAAAAAATAAGCTTATTTTCCTATCAGACGACAAGCTCTGCGTGAATTCCAATAAAATTTCAAAAGTACAAAATGGACAAGCAAGAAGTTCAAAGGTTCTCAATTTGAAAACAGAAACGAAAATGAGCCACCATCAAAAGAAAAAATGAAGAATTGCAATCGATGTTCCGGCAATCCACATCATTGGTCCAAGTGTCAGTTTGGGGATGCTTCCCTGTGTTCACTGGGCATTTGAGTGAGCCCGTAGGTTTGGGGACGCTCCCACGCAATCCATTGAACACATCCAGCAAAGGAGGGACGAATACCCTACCAAGTCCCTCCCGAAGGGGCGGGGCTAGAGGATGCATGTCGGCGGCCAACCAAGGTTGTGTTTAGTCCCTAATGACGTGGCCACGGCCGTCGGGATGGGGACGATCCCCCGAGTACATCAGAGTTGGTGCACTCTCATGAAGAATTACGCCCAAGTGGGATGCAGAATGTCTCTGACAGTCCATATCATTGATTTCTATCTCAACAAATTCAAAGAGCAAAGCGAGCCCTTTCATCAAGAGATATCGGACTTTGACGTCGTTACCAAGGACATTATAACGAAACCATGAGGGCGGACTATATTTGGTGCAACTTCGACAGTGATTCACAATACAATCGTAAATCTAGAAAATCTACACATTTCTAAACCTTGTTGATGGGTTTTCCGGCTGTGTTTGTCTAATCCTTGTGCATTTTTTGTTTTTACCTGATCACAGTGCCTAAAATGAATAAAAATCTTTCTATTATTAAAAAAAAGCCAGTTTTCATCGTGCTGTTGTCGTGTAAGCAAAGTCTGTGCTTAATGAAGTCATTTTCCACGTACATTAGACATAAACAATTAAAATATAACACTTAGAAGCCAGAAACAAAATTGTCTTACATAAGCACACGATTTTCCAAATTTCATTGTCCTAGTCACGAAAGCGAAGTTATTCTGGGATAACAGCGATTTCCTGTCTGTTCTAGACCTGAAGGGTTAGGACGACACAATTTCAACCCAGGAACAGAAAAAAAGTGAAAATTTGTTACATAGTGATTAATCATATAATTATCGATCGATATGGTGGTGTATCGATCGATAATTCGGCATAGCAAAAGCTCGCTTTTTAGGCAGTTGAAAAACGAGGAGTCATAAGCGGTACGCAAATTAGCGGTTAACGAGTTATGCTGACCGCGGTGGTAATTGCCTCGCTCAGCTCGGTGCGATCCTGTGCGGCGGAACGATGCTTGTGGTGTTCATCATTAGCGGTTACGATCAGAAGATCTTGATGCGATTCAGGTCTGATTCAGTCGAAGATCGTTTGACTTGTAATGCAGACGCGGGCGCTGAAGGTTTGGACGCCTGTCTACCTCCCGAATCGAGGGCGGGAAAAGCGCGATTGGTGCGGTGAAATCGGTTTTTGCGGTGAGTGGGTTCTGCTGTAGATCCAGCGATACTGCAAGCGGTATAACGAGCGGTTGAAGCGGCTACTTTGTTTTTTCTCGCACCCAGGCAGCGGTGCTGCGGTGCCAAAAACGAAAAAAAAATTTAATTGGCCCAACGCGACGGGACCTTTGCGGTTCGTTACGTTGAGCGGTTTATAGAGCGGAGGAACTGCGGCAGTAGAGCGGATCTTTAGTGGCGTTTGTCATCCTCATGGAGGAGGTCACTTTCATCACGATTAATAGCGGTATCGGTCGAATAGGTCCGCACGCTTCGCGAGTAGCGTTGCGGTAAGCGACTGCGGTGGGGCGGTTAAAACTGATCGAGCAGCTCTCTTGGTCTGCCTTCGTTTCGGAGCGGTTGTAGGCGTCATCGGAAGCACATAGGCTAGGAGAATGCAATTTCCTGCAATAAATTCAGGGATCGAAGTTGCATTGCACGGCGTTGTGCACGCGAGAAAAGCATATCCTGCTCAATTCGCCTTCCTTCACGATTGTCCATCGATCGAGCCGTGCGGTGACTCTGTGGCAACTCCTCGAATCGTGTCCTTGCTTTTGGCAGAGGTTATAACTAAACGCAGATTGCGCACGTGACCAGTGGGGCGATTGATTGTGATCGTAATCGTCTGCGGTTGGATTTCCTGACAAAAAACGACAGAGAGCGGTAGTTCCCTCTATGGGCAGGTGGTGTCCCAGAAGAATATTGCGATTGAGAGCGGGTCAATTGAATCTAACGAGATTTTCTCGTTTCCATAGTATTGGAAATGGTCTCGAAGGCACTAATGACCTGGTCGGTTCCGTCCAATAACTGTGGAACTTGCCAGCGTTATCGATAAGTCCTTGCTCCATGGTCTTTTTCTAAAAATTTGGCGGATCAGACGCATAACCGTGATGTCATGCTCATCATAGCGCTGGCGTTGCATTTAGACGGAACGGATGTGAATGAATGTTATGCGCTGAGAAAAAGCCGGAGAATTGGCAGGCTCCAGCTGCTGGAGTTTACTGCTCAATTGTGTGCGGATGAATTAATACGTGTTACGGAGCGTTTGAATAGCTAACAATTAGTAAGCAGCGGTGATCGCTTATCCTATTACCAGCTGCGTCGGCCGGCTCACGCCGTCCTCTGCCGCTGAGGTCCGGCTGGGTTACTGCCCAGTTGCCGGCTTTGCGGCATCTTAAATACATATAAGGCAAATGCATTGAAATTCTCTAATTCTATATTTGAGATGGCGTGCAGAAGTTCTCACGCCTGGTTCTCCTTCCTAAAATCGCCTTCCCTAGTACAATCGCCTTCCGCTGTACGCGGCAGCTTGTCGGCTTTCGCCGGCCTCTGCCGCTGGGGTCCAGCTGCGCCGTCCCATAAGCTGGTTTCAGCGACAACACTCAAACCGTCAGAAATTACAAAGCATTCCGAACCTTGCAGACCCAATTAGCCTCATTTCGTGTGCAATGACACGTCGGTCCTTCTTTAGTTTTATGAGTTCATGAAGTGTTCGTTTATTTATATTTATTGCTGTCATGATAAGGACAACCGCTGTTTGAGAATTAGTAAACGCCTCCATGACCAATTGGCACCCTGCTACTTCTGTTGTCAAATGAAGTATAATATTTGTGTTTCCTGAGCGCAGATTTTTAAATAGCTCGAATTTCTATCGTATATTGACCTGAATAAGAAAGGTTAGCACATATAAACAGCTAAGCAGTGGGAATGAGTGGTTAAGGGTAGGGGGGAGACGTGAGGAAAGGGGTGGTATACACTCTCCTATAAACTCACAAAGCGATTTTTGAGTTCTGCGCTCACCCACTTGGGTACCGCACACTTTCTACGGCGTCCGGCGCACTTCCCCTTGGGTCCCACACACTTTCTACTGCTTCCGGCGCACTTCCACTTGGTTCCCACACGCTTTCTACGGCGTCCGGCGCACTCTACTTTGGGTCCCACACTCTTTCTGCGGCATCCGGCGCACTCTCCCTTGGGTCCCGAACGCTTCCAGGGGTGTCCAGCGCACTCTCGCTTAGATCCCGCACACTTTCCGCGGTGTCCGCCGCACTTCTTCTTGTGTCCCGCACACTTACTACGGCGTCCGGCGCACTCTCACTTGGATCCCAGAAGCTTTCTACGGCGTCCGGTCCACTTTCGTTTGAGTTCCGCACGATTCCTTCGGCGTCCGGCGCACTCTACCCTGGGTTTCGCACATTTTATACGGCATCCGGCGCACTGTCCCTTGAGTCCCGCACTCTCCTTACTGTGCACTCCTTTAGGTCTCAAACGCTTTCTACGTCGTCCTGCGCACCTCCCTTCGGGTCTCGCAGACTTTCTACGGCTTCTTGCAAACTCCTACATAGAACCCACACATTTTCTACGGCGCTCTGCGCGCTTTCAGAGTCCTTACCCGTATGGTTGCCCGACTTAATAGTCAAGACGAATAAAACGTCAAACAAACGCACATAGAAATGCACACATACATACGTACATACACACACGCAACCACAAATTGACCAGAATATATAAAGTAGGACATTAGATGATGCGTCTCCCTTTAAGCAGCTTATGAGATAATGAAGTTTGACAACTGGTGTTAGTGAACAGTTCGAATAAAATGCTGTGACGAATACATCCCAGAAAGTGGGAAACTGTTCGATCTCCCCGGCTAATTCAGAAAGATAGATGCGTGGGAATCGAATTCACGGTTGTTCCACAATCCCATGATTTCAAAACACGGGATTAAACCCATCTGCATACCGGGTGCAGAAGGATAACTTCGCACTGAGTGCATAATACGAGGGTCTGGTGGGTGACCGTCGTAATAGTTGATCCTGACCTGCGTAGCGGGAGCAGGAGGACAGTTCATCTAATGATGAAGCATACGGTAGTATGGCGATAGTCTGCCGTAAGAAATGTTTCCAACCGGCGGGGCGTCTGCCGGAGAAGCTAAGCCAATCAGTGGCTGATTGGGCAGATAGTCGCAGAGGTGGCTAATCCCTTGCGATTGGAGAGAGCGGTAAGCAAATCGCTCGAAAGCTATCGGTGCGATAATAATCATTGTCGGTGGCAACGACGAAGCGGCTCGAGAGACGACAGATTTGAGAGCGGTAGATTCCTTTTCGACTGCAAGGCAGGAGAACATTGAAAAACTTTCTCTCATCACCGATTATCGACGACAGGAATTTTCTGGGATTTTCACCTAATTCAGCCTTCGCCCAACAGTATTTATTTATTTATTTATTTATTATACGCCGTAGCCGACGCGCTCAACAACGAAACAGCGCAAAGAAATCTTGGAAAGGACAAAAATGTAAACTACAAAATAAAACACAAGACAAAACTTAATGCAACTATTCAGCGGCGGAGAGCAAGACTAATGCTTTAATCAACAAATTATTAGAGGGCGACCCTAGTTAGAGTTAGGAGCTGGTAAAGGTATAGAGGGGACAGTAAGAAAGAACTGATGTAGTGCTAGAAGGCTGAAGTCATCAGTTTTTCCTGTTTCTGAGAATTCTAATGTTTGTGTTGAAAGCGGCCCTACCCACGCGGGTTCCTCGGATCAATGTAGGTCCTCCAACCACAGTTAGGTATCTGGGCAAGATATCTTAAGATAATTTCAAGTTCCATTGGGTGATACGTGTAGATTGAGCCAAATAAGTTTATTTATTTCTGGCAGGGTCGATCCCTTTCAACGGCTTTTCACCTCAACTGAGAATTTGCTATTGCCGTCGCGTTCTTCCGTCGTGGTCGAGTGTGATGGCTCCGTCTCGTTCCTCGTCTCTTCCAGCGAAGCGCACCGGAGTGAGATCTGTTCTCCGAAATCACAGCCACTGCCTACGATCGATTGCACGGCTTGGCTGGACAGATGCCCGACTACATGAATATCATAGAGGAAATATTGTAGGAAAATCGCGAGGAAATGGCTGAAGCGAATCGGAAATTTTGTGAAGTTCCTGAGGGCAATAGGAAAGTGAGGCAGGAAAATGTTTAATTGACTAAGAAAATTGATGCTCTTCTCTCATCTAATTCTGTGAGGTCATCTGTTCCTATGCCTGAAGCTGCCACTGTAGGTCCTCGCCCTACTGATGACCCCGATATGCCACATTCTATTGCTATTGCCGGCGTGCCGGGATGTAATTCTACGAATTCTTGCGAAAGACTAGGTCACGATGTGTGTTCTGTGTACAGTGTTTTATCCTCTCTAAATGTTGAATGCTTTTCTACCTCTGTATATCGAACGGAACGTCCTTCTCTCAACCCTGGTTTGTTGAAAGTGGTTTTGCAGACCACTAGATTTCAGAAAATCGCTGTAAGCCGTAGTTCAGATCCTACACTCATAGAGGGATCTTTCTGCGGGAGTCCCTCCCTAAACAAGAACGGGATAGAAGGCGTGAAGAACGTTAATCGAATCTCAATTCGACTCAGTCTCAGGGAAACGATTGTGCTCTCCATGATTATCTGGTGAACTCCTCAAGTGTTTGCTCTCAAATGCTCGATCCTTGGTCAAAAATGCAGAATTTTTCGCTTTGACTCTCATTCGGGAAAATTATGATCTGGCATTCATAACTTAGTCTTGGCTGACCCCAATAGTCGATGTCGCACCTATACTGGGTATCGCTAGTGATCAATACTGTCCCGTACGTTGTGATAGGATGCATAAAAAGGAAGGCGGTGTTGTCCTGTTTTATAAAAATTGTTAAAAGGTACATACGGTTTTGTAGGATACAGTGAAAGATTCCTATGAAATACTAATTAATCATGTTTTTTGCAGAATAGTTCGATTAGATGCATACTTGTCTATCGCGCTCCCTATTGTAGTGCTTCCTTCTCATGCCAGCCGGGAAAAGCTATTAATGACAACTCTTATTGCAACAGCCCTAGTAGTGCGCGGGGAGATTTCAAATTAGCTGATTCATACTGGGACACGGATATAACATCCTCCAAAATATCTCATGGTTCTCAGGAATTTATAGATTTGTTCTCTTCACACTGCCTGAAGCAACTCGTTGGAAAGCCAACAAGGAACCGCTCTTTCCTAGATCTTGTCTTGAGTGGTTCTTCGGAACTGGTCACTTCTGATTTCATTCCGCTTCATTTTATCAAAAAAGTATCCTTTCTGATTGCTTATCTTTAGAGTTCATTTTCAATCTTTCCTATAGGAACGCAGAGGTGTCATTTAGTTGGGAACATTCTTTTATTGCTCCATTTCCCAAAAAGGCTCCCTTCAATGGAAAGGAAGATCTACGGAAGCAGGTTTATTGGATTTATTGAATGACTGGACACAAGCTGTTGATATTGGCAAACAAGTTCATGTTATATATTTTGACTTCGCTAAAGCATTCTAAAAAGTGCAGATAAGTTACTACGTAGGTTAGAATCTGTCGTAATCCACCCTAGGGTTGATGGATGCAAAATTTTCTGACAAACCGCATGTATGTACCAGGTCAGCGTGGGGAAGGATTACTCGAAATCTACCCAGTATTCAGTGGCGTTAAACAAGGTGGGAAAATCAATCACATCAAATCACACGCGAGATATGTTAGGAAAATGATCGATATACAGGAAAAGACAATCATCTCCCTGTTCTTGTGACAAGAAATCGTTCCCGATTCCGAAAAGTTCCTTCTCCTCAGATGGATTCACCCTATTCAAGAATAACCCTCGAATTTACAAAAGCTCTGTCCGGTGAAATACCCTCTTATGTATGCTTCAGACCGAATTGTATTATTCGAAAAATATTAGAATGATTTCTCTAATTTCGAATCATTCAAAATTCGAAAATTTTGGTTTTCCAATAGTATTCGAAATTCGAATATTTCGAAAACGGGCTTTCGAATTTTATTCGAAATTTGAATATTTCTGAAACAGACTTCGAATAGTATTCAAAATTTGAATATTTCGCGTCACCGTACAAGGTGCTCCATCGGTGCGATAGGCTGGCTTGAAGGGGCTAGCCAATGCGAACCGTTTTTTTCTCGTTTTCGCATTTATTATGTAGCTGTCAGGAAGATATAAACAGTACAAGGTCTTAGCTCCCAAAACCCTCCCGTTCAAGAGAAACAGTTATAAATGTTTATCTGGAGAGAAGCATGCTCGAAATACGGACGGGAGCGATTGAGCCCAGTAAGTTACAATGACTACTCTAGAAACATTAGCTTGGAGTGGTCTTCGCGGCTGGAAAGGTTTGGTTACGCTCAGGCCTTGTGTATTACGATTTGCGAATTACGAGGAATTTGTAAACTTACGATTTACTATTTACGAAATTGAATTACAAAATTCAGTTACGCGCAGCCCTGCGCGGCCCGGCACGATCAATATTAGGGGTCGTTCATACTTCCGCCGCCAAGCCGCGCGGCGAAGTGCATTTCTGTAATATTGATCGCGTGGCACGATCGATATTGTAGGATTGCCCAACGCCGCGCCGCTCGGCGGCGGGGGTATAAACGTTGCCCAAGCTCAGTGGTATACATTGTCACTGCCATGAGCGACAGTCATGGCATCTAAAACAAATGCGGGACCAGCATCGGAGCAATGGCACTGGCCGTCGTAGAAACAGTCGTCGCGTGTCTGTCGCAGTGACGTGTCGTGAATTGCTGACATACTGCAAAAGTGCCTATGCCTGTCGTTTCCACTGTCGTTGCCACTGTCGCTGTCACTGTGCAGCGTATTGAGACAGCGTCAGATTGAAAAGGCGGGAGGCGGTTGCTGTTGCTGTGCAGAGCGACGCGATCTCGTGTCGCAAAACTATACCCTTTTTATACCTTTGCTGCCGCGTCAAATGCCGCTTCTTAAGAAAAATGATAAACGCGGCAAACGTGGTGGTGGCGGAAAAAACGTTCTCGATCGGTATTACCGCTATAGCGGCGTTTGCCGCGCTTTACTGTCTCGTTACCAGTTCCGATCGCGATTTTGCCACCATTCTCATGTGAAAAGAAGCTAGTTGCCAACTTCCGGCTAATTTTCTGGTAATCCGAAACACTGGCTTCATTGGAGCCCAAAAGCGGCATTTTCCGCGGCGGCGAAAGGGCGTGAGAGTTTCAAGCTCGAGTGTTTAGCCCTGCCCACCCCCCCACCTGCAAGCTCGGCTACAGCGAATTTTCCTAAGCCGCGCCGTGGCGTAGTAGTAGATTTTGAGAGTGGCGCTAGGGTCTCGGCGCTTGGGTGCGATAAGACGCTTCATCGGAAAGGAATAGTGGTTGCCAAGTCTCGCCTGAAGCCAGGCGTCTTGTGTTAAATGCGCGTGACGCGCTTGCGGAAACTATGAATACTCCAGCGGCGACGCTATGGCGGACGGATTAAAATGGGTCCTAACTTTGCCAGGCAAGCAAAATCTGTACATGCGATCACTATCGTAGTAGCAGAAGATAGCACTAAAACTATCTATTATTGAACAAAATGAATTTGAAGACGGATTAATAATGAAAATGACGAAAAAGTTGTTACGGCCGCCACCATGGTGGAGCGGGCGTCTTGGGCGTGGCGCGCGGGCGAGGCGTCAGGCTATTAATACATCAACGCCACGCCCGCGTGTCACGCGCGTGCCGTATGAATAGCGCCTAACTTTGTGGTAGGCCGATGAATATTTCTACAGAGTGATAGTCACAGTAAATAGCAGTACAAAACTTATGTTCAAAATCGGACTATAATTTGTGAATTCGAGAAAATTCATCCGAAAAATAGAAAAAAATTATTCGAAAATTCAAAAATTTTGATTTTCGAATATACTCGAAAATTTGAAATTCGAAAAATCAGTGATTCGATTTTATTCGAAAATTTGAAATTCGATAAATTTGATTTTTGAATACATTCGAAAATTTGAAATTTGGAAAAAGCGATTTTCGACTATATTCAAAAATTCGAAATTCGAAAATCTTTACACTTTTGCCCAAGTATACTCACATGAGAAGAAAAGGTGCGAGCAACCAAAGTTCGCCCACGAACGCTCGAGAACAGGACTGTCGTGGTCAAACCACTGGTCGGCACGTGAGGGCTGTACCAACGAAGATGTGGGAATTGCGAAGGAAGGGCAAGCGCACACACGAAAGTAATTGAGTGCTACGCATCCTTTGGGGGGGGGAACGCAGGGTTGACAAATTCGAGGCGCCGAAACGCAGGCGCGCGCGTCGGAGATCGGCATCGATTTTGATTTGACCTCCCCTGCCTGATCATTAAACGTGTGGAATGCGAGCAGGGCTCGAAAGCAGAGCTATTGGTATTTCTGAGCTGTGCCATATAATGCGACGACTGATAGTCCACCCGAGATGCGGATTGTGGACTAGCGGAAAGCGATTTTCAAAGGGGTTTCGCAGTAATCAGGCGATTAATTGCTGCGATTAGAGTAAGTTATTAGGATGGGGGGTTTATGGAGTGCAAATTCGGAATAGGTGCGGTTTTTGGGCCCTAAATAGAGCTAAAAAGCCTTTTCCCCCGAAAATAGCGGAAAAAAATTGGGCGTAGAGGGGGATGCGGTTTCACCCACAAAGCGGTGTGGTGGGTGGAAAAAAGACGGGGAAATGGGGTATAGAACGGTAGTACACCTGAAGGGGGGAATGGGGTGTTAGAGCGCGTAACCCATAGTTAAAGGCAGCATACACGCTCGTAAACGTGGTTGGGATAACAATGTGGATCGAGCCGTATGGCTTACAGCATAATGCCTACGCATTTTGAAGAGTGAAAAATGACCCACAACGCCGCTACATGAGTTAGAAGTTGGCCACGCCCTGTATTTTCACGCCCCCTGTATTTGTCATTTTCCTCCAACGCAGGGTTGCTGGGCCATCTTCGCCGTCAGTGACGTGTGTGGTTCACTTGTTGGGCAATCTACCAACAGTACCGACGGTGAATATGACCTAGCAACCTTGTGTTGCAGGAAAAGGGCAAATACAGGGGGCGTGAAAATACAGGGAGGGGCTAACTTCTAACTCATGTAGCGGAATTGTGGGTCGTTTTTGACACTTCAAAATGCGTAGGCGTTGTAATCTAGGCCACACCATTCTATTTCCGTAGTTATCTCAATCACGTTTACGAGCGTGCATGCTGCATTTAAGGTGCTCCCAGGTCGCTATTGCCTAAGTGGAGATAACGACTGCAGGTCACAGAGGCCAGACCAGAGTGTTTCTCTTCTGAGCTGCAAAGCCGACTCGACGAACCCGACTCGCATCCAAGAAACCGCATACCTGGACATCCAACCCGCCAACCGAGTGGACGCTGAGCACTGCTAGCTCAACCGAGTGATAGAGCAGCCTTACCCAGTGGTTAGAAGGTCCAAGCCTGACATGTGGCTACAAACGTGCACCTTCCGGGCGACGCAAACGGACGGCGCTGGAGCGCTCAGGGCAGGGTTCACTCGGCTGCTGGAGCGCCAAGTGAACCCTGCCACGGTTAACCGAATAGGAACACCCTACACCGTCGGTTCACTTCCCGTTTAGGGTCAGCTTCCCGGAGCCCAAACTAGAGGGGTTGATGTTTATGAGGAAGGAAAACCCTCTTACCCTAGGGCCTGGCTCTTAAAGACAGTGTTCACGATAAAGAAATGTGTTTCAGTTTCTACGAGGAATGGGTAGTGGAGGAGCTCACTGTAACGTGGGCGTTGAAAGAACATGAAAACGAGTCAGGAAAAGTACCAAAAGAGCCCGATGTTGCCACTTTGAGCGCATGGCAGACACGGCGTAGAAGGGCGGGATGCCCTTCGACTTTGAGCGCATGGCGTCGAAGGGCGGGATGCCCGCCCTTCGACGTGAACAAATGAAAACTCGAGACCGTGAGATGGGCGACGGTTTCCTATTAATATTCCCGTTCTTCCCTTCGCTCTCAATTTTTCTCTTTACTCAGGTCAGCTCGCATACATCGGCTGCAAAAGACAGAAGTAACACGCCTCGGGCAACTCGACCACCATGCTTCCCTAGCTCAATTTTCGAGGGACCATAACTCCGTTCCCAAGGGGTCTTGTACGATTTCAGAGACATCATTGGGATCAGCGTGGGACCGTTTTCAAGATTTGCGGAAGAACAGAATAACAATTTTCATCGTGAACACTGCTTTTAACCCGAAAGCCAGATTGCTTGGGCTGCCAAGAGCGCAAAGGTAGAGGTCGGCTTAAAGCGGGTCTTGAATTTGCACGGTCGGTAGCACAATGTCGCAGACGCTCTAGGGACGTACACGACGTCAAGTTGGAGCTGAGCCCAATATGGTCAGGCTTGGCCACGACTCAGCCCCGCATCGGCGATGTGCACGCTCCCGGTGACGCCTGACCTCGAGGGATCGGTCGTACCTGGCCGAAGCACAACCTCTCCCCGTTCTCAGTCTTCGCGTCCAGCCGCTCTAGGTGGCTGAGCGGAGTATCAACCAAGCCCAAGCAGGGAACAGCCACATCACGACCTCGTGACGGCACTCTGCACCTAACGGGGACCCTACACGCTCTCCGATGAGCGTGGATTATTAACAGCGGGAACATATAATACACATAAAACATGCCTAGCAGTTGGCAGGTACACATTCAGCGGCTAAAACCGATGATACACCAGAGAAATAAATTATCAGCATTTATTCTAATGAACACAATAACCCAGCTCCCCGAGGTCCAACTTAATGTTAGAAGTGCTGAGCGGTTTGCGGGTCGCGGTTAATTAGCGGTTTCAGAATGATTCTCAGTAGCGCGCCCTTTTGCGTCGTTCCGTTCCCTCCGGCTCCTCATTGAGGAGGCCTAAACGCTAAATGCCAGACTCATTGATCAGGCCGGCTCCTCTACGATGGTTGTGACCATCAGAGGCGTCCAGTGCGTACCCAGCCAGATTCTCAGGTGACCTCGGGGCAGGATCAACCTGCTGGAATCTGGCACCTCAACGCCTGCGATGGGATCGGGGTTAGCACGCCCTGGTGACGTCAGGGTAAACGGGAGTGTGGCCGAAGCCCGAGCACGCGGTTGTGCGAGCGGCGGTTCGAACAAGCACTAGCCAGCGAGGGGCGGGGCCCCGCTCGTCAGTAAGGCGTAGAGGGAGAGGCGGCGAAGGTAAGCCTCTCGCAGCCGGTGACGGCAAGCAGGCCGGCGAGGGAAGGAAAGGGCACGGCACAGTAATTGGCAACCAATGTGGGGGAGCAGACCTGAATAAAGAGACAGGCTGAGAGTTAAGGCAGGAACAGGGCAGTTGTTAGAGAACCTCTGCTCATCCCACTGCTAACTAGGGAATTTCGCCACCCATGTATGGGCTTTCCAAAATCTGCTAGTGTTTCTTCGTCAATTCGGACACTCTCTTTCCGATTCTGTCATTGAATTTTGCAATGGATCTCGAGTTATTACTCGCTAAATTCACTACTTTGTAATCTGCTATTTCGCTATCAATTTTAGAGTTATTTCACCATTTCCTGGAATATTAGTAGTTACATTTCCCTTGGGAACTCTACAACCAGCAATTAGCATCCCTAAAGTGGAGATCTGTGGTAGTGGTGATGAGTCATTGCCTCGAACTCTTCACCGCTATTTCGCACCACACGGGTATCAGTGGATGGAGCAACAGATAAGGAGCGTAATTTATAGGCAGGCGTCCAGGGGTTCGATTTCCTCATCGATAATGTGTTTGCAAAGTTTTGCAAAAATGAACATAACTATGTTTTTCTATGATTGGGTCGAAAAAACGATTGCTTTGCTTCATCTACGGAGCGTCCTTCACATATTTTGAGTATTTGCAAATGCGACATTTCGGCAAGCATTGTAAATACGAGTACCCGCCAAGCCATGCCAATTTTCGCTACGGGGACCGGGTTCTGTAGGCTTGAATACCCTCTCTGTTCTTGACACTGCTGTTTTATTGTTCAATTCACAAAGCACTCGCCCAAGAAACCAGAATTACAAAGAAATATGAGTTACAACGTAGTAATTTTGACCAGTTATAATTTGTTAACTAGGCTCAGATATTTGTGGATAAGTTCCCGAGGACAATAGACCTGACTTGGTCGTTATCACTCGGTCGAGGGGAGAGGAGCGAGACGTCCTCCCGGAGGGTAACGTCTCGCTCCTTTCCCCTCGTAATATGAGCAACGGTTGACGTTTGAAACAGTCGATTGCGGGGGGGGGGGGCGGGAGAGAACAGGGGAAATTCTACTCACGGTTGTTCCCTTGGCCTCCCCCCGATTATGATGAATGCGAGAACAAAGCCGCAGCGTATACGGTGATGCAGACGGGCTAGCCGCAATGTGGTCTCGCACTTTGCCAGTTGAGGGGGCAGATCTGCTACTCAAGGACTACGTAAGGCATCTGTCTGGATTTCAGAAAGGACAATAAGCTTCTCTGTAACCTGTCGTCGGAGGCGAACATTTTCGGACCGGCTGCAGTTTTTCAGGAACAAGAGACTTTCGAAAACAGCGAATTCTAGCAAGCTGATCCTTGATCAATCATTGAACAATGGGAAGATCTGCAGTCAGAAGCTCGCGGTAGGACCTGCAGTCGGGAGAACAAGAGTCTCCTGCTGTGGGAACTTCCTCTAATATTCTGCTGTCGAGAGGTCCCCTTCGCCTCCCCTCGATTTGGGGGAAGTTCTCCAGTTGTTTCGAGGAAAGTTCTGCTGTCGTTCTCGGGAACTTCCCCATGAATATCTGAGGAGGTCCGTTGCAAAATCCAATTACAAATTAGCAAAAAGAGTATCGGATTTGACCAAGAGACATTCACATGCTCTCGAACGCTCACACATGTCTAACGATGTTCCCTGAGCTCAAGAAGTTGTCAAAGGGGCGTGCCGAAGTGGATTAATGCTGTGGGAGCGCTAGGGTGGCTACCTCTTATATCTCGCTTATTTAGGGGCTTCCTCTTATATATCGCTTATTTAGGGGAACGGAGAGCTCGCACTTAAAAGGTGTTTCATAGGATGGATCTTTTTGAAAACTATGTCTAATTCTCGAATTTCGTCTCTGAGATTGGACTGTGCATTGATGCGCTGTGATCTATTGAAGTTTTGCTGAGTCTTGATGAAGATTCATTATGGAACTCGCAAAAAAGTGCCAACATAACATCTTTTCCAGCACTGTATGTCCAGCGCAATCGAATCTGAAGATAAAGGTGTCTTTTGCTGATTATGGGGCGCCATCATGTCATAGCTTCCCGCCGCTATGTATCCCTAAAAAAAGAAAGCGTGTGAGAGAAAGCCTTGTCTTTGACAGCACCGGTCCATTCGTCTCAAAATATAAAATTTGTTTGTACTTGAGCGCAGAATCGTTTTTATCCGTTTCGCGCTGACGACGCTCTAACATGGGTTTCTATATGCTGCAATCTGGATTACGAGAGCAGCCGCAATTTCTGCACGGCGATCAAAGTGTGACTCATCCCCAACACCAGTTATTCACTTCCTAGTCAGGGATACCTCGAACACTCACTTGCTATGCCAAAAATGGATTTTGTTTCAGAGGAAATCGCGGACATCGATTTTCGTGTTGATGTTAACGAGAGGAGACCACGCTATATACGTATATCGTATAAGGTTTCATTCTGGTCTATTCTGTCAGAAGACGTCAGGAACAATATGATGTAAGTGTTCTTTTTGACGGAAGGGAACAACAAAAGCGCCAAAGTCTGTTCGCTTTTCTGAATCGGCTCAATTCCTTCGACAGTGATGTTGCTTTGGTGAACTCGATAGGTAAATGTTCATAGTGAGTTGGGAAAAATTTTACTGTCATACTTGCTTGCCTCATGGTGAAGAAACCCCTTCCGCATAGTTAGGGAGAAACCCTAGAGGTTTTAATTCTTTCTAGATCATTTGTAGGATCTACAATTAGTTGTGAAATGAGATTAACTTCCAAAATCGGTTTCGAAGTAGAAAGTGGACACTCGAACGATTATATTGAACAACTCCTCCCAAGTACGATGTCATCGCCCGGACAACGGTCGAAGGTGGGAACGTTGCCAGGGTTCCATTCCGATGTAACAGCAGCTTCGGCCGCTGTTCGATCGCTCTCAGGGCGGCTGCGGTGCCATCGCCGATGATAGAGACGCAGGATTGGTTGCCCTTTGATTGTTGACGTGCAGGTTATGCTATCAACGGGCATAAGAAGCGGCTTCCTTCGTGTAGACGGGCAGTAACTTCAGGTCACTCTCTGGAGAACAAGTTTTGGCGGCCAAGGAGATCCCCCATGGCTTGAGGTGATGAAGGCTTTCTCATTACGGAGCACGCCTGGATGGTATCCTTGCTGCAGCCTGTGACAGGATTAACCTCTTTGCTTGCAGACTCTGACAAGTACCCAATTCTCTTGAGAGACTTCGTCTTCTCGAAAAGAGACTGCAACAAAGAAAAATTAGCAGTTGAAAGAATTTGGAAAATCGCAACCACGGTCCGGACTGCAACCGAATATCGCTCCGAGCGGAATTTCAGTTGCCCAAAAAGCGGCTGCTGTCGCCCGAGTAGATGGCTAAGTTACGCTCGGAGCGGAGAGACAACGTCTCTCGAGTTGCTTTCTGGTTCCGCTCCGAGCAATTGTTTGTCTGAGTGGTCTTTCTACGTGTAGGCTGACCAGCACGGGTCATGGGAGATACTTGAGCATGGGCGAAATGGGTCATTCCTTCTCTCGGGCGCCGTTGATGAGAACGCGCGCTTACGCTCCTTTGCACTGCTCAACTCTGGTCGACGCTACTGAACACCCCCTCCCCACGATGGTGGGGCCCCTTACACGCAACTGGACACGTGCAGGCACCTCCTTTCTCTTGTACAGCAAATGATTTCTTGTTTGTTGTGAGAATTGATTCTTTGTTGACAACCTCCCATGCGGAAGCGGAGCCTGAGTCGGAGCAAGGCAAGTTCTGAGAAAAAGTAGAAAAGAAGGATAAGACACAGTAGTTAAGAGATCCAACACTTGAACACTTGCGGTCGGAATTCCAAATTAGGCAAGCGGACTCGGGCAACCCCTCCATTCCAGCCGGAAGCTCTGAGTAATTGCCTCCTACCGAGCGCACGTTGTGATGTTACCTTCTACTCGTTAAATACGAATGAATGCTTCACTGGATCACCTTCTACACTGTGGCAACTACTGTGGCTTCACAACCAACCCGTAATGTCTACTTGTGAGCTCACTTTCCCACAAGCCGGTAATTTTGCCAGTCCACAGACAATCCAGCACTGTCGACTGTCTGCGGGCAATCTACTGGCCTCTCGTGAGGAGGGTTACTGGACGTCGGTAAGTGGCAGAACAGATAGTGTTCTGTGTTATACGACAAATGTCCCATTTAATGTGCTAACGGTTGTTCGGGACGCTCAAGACGTCGGTGCAGATTGCACAGCGGAGAAACTTTAAGTAATCGAGATAACCACAAATGGATGGTAAGCCTTAAAGGCATCGTACGCGCTGAAAACCACTCATCGTTTTTTGAGTTTGAATCATTGGCTGGGCCCGCCTGAGCGCGTGGGTAGAGTTTGTCGGGTCACCGACGCATTATTTGGAAGATATGGGTGATCGATGCCTCGAATTCCACCAAAAGAGGCTGGCCTTCCAACAGCCATGTGACTTCAAATGAGAAAAGAAGGAAGCTTATCAAAAAATGATGCATCAACTGCCACTCATTTACGCGATATCACTTGTTGAAAACCTTCGTTCTTTTTCAATCTATGCCACATGGCTGTCAGAAGGCCGGCCTCTTTTGATGGAATTCGAGGCATTCGATCACCTATATCTTCCCAATAGTGCGCCGGTGACCCGACAAACTCTACCCACGTTCACAGGGGGGCCCAACCAATGATTCAAACTCAAAAAACGGTTTGTTGTTTTCAGCGCGTACGATGCCTCTAATTTATGACGCGCATAGTGGTGTACGGATTCAGCGAGAAAAGCGGGAAGGAGAGTCGTAGACTTTGGACTTCTCTCTCACAATGAAATATAATATATGACGGAGTAATCACAAGTGTCTGGCACTCCTGCATTAGACTACAGAAGGTTGCCTCAAGAATTTTCAGGATTCGGCTAGACCCAAGAGGCAAGTGTCCTGAGATTAATGCCGTACCCGAGTGGAGAATTACGGTAGGTTCTCATCGAACAGTTTTACGAGATATCTTTCAACGATTGGATGATGTGTGCTGATTCATCTATGTGCTAAATTGGAACAGCGCTTAAAGGCACAGTTCACCCTAAGGCATGATATTGGTGATTTTTGTTTGATTGTGTTGTAGGCCCATCCTATATACAATACCCACCCTAAGTTTTGGCAAAAAGGCGAAAAAAACGCGGAAAATCGCTTTTTTCGTCTTTTCATCATAACTCGCTTTAAAGTGGACGATTTTCAAATTTCAAGACATTTTTGATAATCAGCATCGATCTCTCTTTCTTTCTGATCCATACATGGCTTACTCTGGCAAGGCATATAGGGTTGACACAATCAATCGAGTGGGTGAAAAGTGGGTCAATATGAGCTGCTGAATTGTGTGACTGGGTCTACTCTAGTTTATTTGAATTTTCGATTCAGTTTTTGTCATTTAACAAATTTAATTTTTTTATATTTTTGAATTTTTGAAAAATTTAATCTCACTTTTCCTCTAGGCATTATTTACTAGCTATCCATGTAGTTACTAGCTTGAAACTTTTTGGTTCTTAACTGTTTTGGTTTTTCTATTTGTAGTTATTACTCATTTTAAATTACTTTATTTGATTTTTTATCTAAATTTTCACTGTACTTTGAATTCTCATATACTTCAATTTGATTAATATAACTTTGCTTTATCTGAAAAATGGTTTTGATGACAACGATAAAATATTATTCGGTTATGAATCGTTTCAACTGTGACTTCAGACAAACAATTCATAACACTAAGAACCTCTAGAGTCTTCGATGTAGGAGCAAATTTAAGTTTCAATCGTTTGTGTCAATACTAAAATTTCTTGGAGGTATTCTTTTCGGATTCCGAAAATACTCTTCGTCGCCCTGATTTCTAGAATGTTTTCAAGTTTGTGAAAACAATTGTTTTCTGGAGTAGTTATGACATATTTTGCCCTTCCAAGAAGTTGAAATTCTTCAGAATCTATGAAACTTCAACCTGAAAAACATCATCACTCGATTCTTGTCGTATTGCGAATTTCGACGTTTCACGCACGTTTCACGCTTCCACGTTTCACGCAAGAAAAATAACACGCTCAAAGTGTAAGCGTGCAGTCAAAAACTGAATCGCTTCTAATTTCATTCAACGACTTTATTGTGGAAATAAAGAAACATACATATACACGTATGTGAATGAGATTCTTTGTTAAAGTAAAAAAAAAAGATGCATAACAATGGCAGAAGTGAGGAGGGGACAAAAATATGATTTTTTTTTCTTTTTTTTTTCCTTCATGAGTCTGGTGACGCGCCGCGGCCGCGCGCCCTGGCAGCTGGCTGATCTGCGACTAAGAATTCACTCACCAGTTGCAAGGAGATTTTGAAAGCGGGTACTGTAAGCGACTCTTTCCCGCAACGACAAAGATAAAACACAGGGTTTTCTCCACATTCCGATGAAAATGTGATTTTTTTTAATTGAAAAAATGAAAAATTCCTTATTCAAATCCTTCTCCTTGTATTCAATGCATTTCTGTCCGCATTTGTCGAGGAGCAGTTAGTTGGTTGAGTCACATCATTGGCTTGGTGGATTCATCAGTGCGGTGACGCGCCGCGGCCGCGCTCGTTGGCTGCTGGGTGGTCTACGACTAAGGATTCACTCTTCAATAGCACAGTACGAGAACGGGACTAGGTGTCCCAGGAAAGGACCACCCATGAGGCTAGTTCCTGTTCCGATTTTCTCTAAATGCGCGTATGATGGTGACCACCCACACAGTTAAACGCTTTCTTTTCTGAGCCCTCCAAAGCTGTCCAAGAAATCAGTCCCCCCATACCGTTAACCATGTACTTTTTATCCCGTCCCCATACACCAACATCTCAGAAACCACCCACTATGCTTACTCTTATCACATTCGGACCATTGGTTTTCCAAGGACCAAACCTTCCACCGCCGTCTCTCCAATCTATCTCCGCTGCTCAATTCAATCAACTTCGGGGGACTGCCTTCGTGCGAGGAGTGCGTCAGATCGTCGAGAGGAAGAGAGAGATAGAGTGGAAGGAGTGGAGGCGCAGGAAGCTGAAGGGGGACCATTGCCAGCGCGGAAATCATCCAATACTAGAAAAATCTTGACTGTTTCCCAGGTATGGAGACAGTTTCGAAATTTGCAATACGACAAGAATCGAGTGATGATGTTTTTCAGGTTGAAGTTTCATAGATTCTGAAGAATTTCAACTTCTTGGAAGGGCAAAATATGTCATAACTACTCCAGAAAACAATTGTTTTCACAAACTTGAAAACACTCTGGAAATCAGGGCGACGAATGGTGTTTTCGGAATCCGAAAATAATACCTCTAAGAAATTTTAGTATTGACACAAACGATTGAAACTTGAATTTGCTCCTACATCGAAGACTCTAGAGGTTCTTACAAGGGAACCACAATAAGTCATAGTGACCGTTCCAAATGAAATGTACTTTTCTAGAACCATTTTCGGACAAAAAGTCCGAATATGCTCATTGCAGCTGCCTAGACCCACTCTGAAAAGAGATATGAGCGTTTTTTAAAGCTTCGCGGCAAGGTAAGGAAGGGTACCCACCCCCCATGGAATTTCTAGCGTGTTTTAAAATTTTTCTCCGGATTCTGCTAAAAACATGTATATAGGGGTAATCTGGGGTGCTGAACACGAATCTGGGGTTTGCTTGAGGAAATTTTAAGGTTTACTGTAGGTTACGGTAGGTAACGTGTCATTTAGGAGGCAAAACCTACCTCAATATTCCGATAATCGACAGATGGACATCAAATTCGTATTCAGCATCCCAAATAACCCCCACATACAGTTGACCGCAATGTTAAAAGGACATGGTGCGGTTGCGGACTCGCACTAAAACTACGGTAGAAGCTGGCTTTTTGCTAGATTTCGTCATCGATCGGCGCCAACTGTCGTCTCTCTGCTCACGAGAATATCAGCTGTGGCGCCGATCGATGACGAAATCTGGCAAAGTGCCAGATTCTACCGTAGTTTTAATGCGAGACGCGACCGCACCATGTCCTTTTAACATTGCGGTCAACTGTAGAAAGTTTGAGACAAATCTGAGACTTTGACCAAACTACCGTATACCCACCGTAATCTACCGTAAGCTGTCAAAAATCGATAAACTGACATCAGATTCGTGTTCAGCACTCCAAATAACCTCCAGGTAAATAATTTGAGCATGACCTATAGTAGCACTCCGGAAATCGTCAAAAGTCGCGATTTGCCATCAAATTCTCCCCCGATGGGAATCTGTGAACGAATACAGTCGAAAACTTCGGAAAACCGATAAATGAACCTCAGATTTGTTTTCAGCACCCCAAATAACCCCCCAGAACGAATTTTTCGTCAAATCTGGAATATTTTTCTACAACGCTTCGAGAGCCCTCTAATTGATGTAAATAAACGCCCAGCCGAAAAAGTCCAAAACGCTGTCAGTCTGCGCAAAGTTTGGAAAATGTTCCTTCACCCAAACTTTGCGTAGTGGGGTAGTTTTGGCCGCTGAACACGATTATGAGGTCCGTTTCCGGATTTTCATAAAAATAATGCGCTTTTTGGAGGGTACAGTAGGTACGAAAATCAGAGAAAAAATGCCTATATTTTTTTCAGAGTGGGTCTAGGCAGCTGCGATGGGCCTATTCGGACTTTTCGTCCGAAAGTGGTTCTAGAAAAGTACATTTCATTTGGAATGGTCACTATGACTTATTGTGGTTCCCTTGTTAGTGTTATGAGTTGTTTGTCTGAAGTCACAGTTGAAACGATTCATAACCGAATAATACTTTATCGTTGTTATCAAACCATTTTTCAGATAAAGCAAAGTTATATTCATCAAATTGAAGTGATGAGAATTCAAAGTACAGTGCAAATTTAGATAAAAAATCAAATAAAGCAATTCAAAATGAGTAATAACTACAAATAGAATAAAATCAAAATAGTTAAGAACCAAAAAGTTTCAAGCAAGTAACTACATGGATAGCTAGTAAATAATGCCTAGAGGAAAAGTGAGATTAAATTTTTTAAAAATTCAAAAATATAAAAAATTTAATTCGTAAAATGACAAAAACTGAATCGAAAATTCAAATAACCTAGAGTAGACCTAGTCACACAATTCAGCAGCTCATATTGACCCACTTTCCACCCACTCGATTGATTGTGTCAACTCTATATGCCTTGTTTCAGAGTAAGCCATGTATGGATCAAAAAGAAAGAGGGATCGATGCTGATTCCAAAAATGTCTTCAGATTTGAAAGTCGTCCACTTTGAAGCGGGCTATGATCAAAAGACGAAAAAAGCGATTTTCCGCGTTTTTTTTCGTCTTTTTGCCAAAACTCAGGGTGGGTATTGTAGCACGCGCCGAGTGCTCAATTTCTCCAAATAAGCGAGATCTAAGCGACCACAACAGACCAAACCTCCTTCGCTCACCACCAAGGGCTACATCCCCCCCCCCCCTACTCGATAGCGGCTAGATGGATGAACGAATTCTCAGCAAACTGTCTTTCTTTAGTCCATTGCCGGACTGTCTCCTTATCCTGCCTCGCTCTCGGGCAACGATCGTGAATGAAGAGAATTAGAAGCCTGAGACAACTTGTCCACCAACTTTTCACCCTCGAAGTATAGGTATCTTTAAATGCACAGTCCAACCTGAGGGACGAAATCTGAAATTTCCACATAGTTATGATATAGGCCTACCCTGTATAATACCTGCCAATGCAAGCTCTCAGTTCCTGTGGATAAGCGAGCTATAGGAGGAAGCCACACTGGGGCGCCCACCTCAAGAAGCCACTTTGGAGCGTCCCTTTTAAGATCTTTCGAGCTCAACAGTGGCGAGAAGAGCAATGGTTTCCGATGAATAGCCCCGTTCTTCTCTTCAATCTCAGCTTCTCTTTATTCAGGTCGGCTCGCATACATTGGTTGCAAATGACGGAAGTTACAAACCTCGGAAAACTCGTCCACTATGCTTCCGCAGCTTAATTTTCGAGGGACCATAATTCCGTTTCCACATGATCTTGAACGATTCCGGAGAGATCATTAAAATCAGCGTGGGACCGTTTTCAAGATAGAGAAAAAATGATCAACGATTCTGAGATTGCACTATGCTTTTAAGAGCTTTGTTCATAGGGGGTTCGACGATTTTAAAGATACCCCTGTGATCAGCGTGTGACTCTCTCCAGTACCAGCATAATATCTGAAAAGTAATTTTCTGGGTGTTCTGCGCCTTCAAGGCAGCACTGGCGCCAAAAGACCTTACCATATTTTTTGGTTTTTTTTTTTGCGTATATGAGCCCTCGTTGTAGAGCAGTACAGTTTCCGGAAAGCAAGCTATACGGAAACCTTTTCAAAGCACAGAAATTCCGTCGTCGGCTTAAGGCCTCCCTCGTACGTGAACTATTGGCCGTAATCCCACCGCATCGATATAGATTGATGACTAGACCGAAAGACAGCCGTATGAAACATGTGAAATCCTAATCAAATGAGAACCAAAGAACATAACACATACAGCGAAAAAAATGATGAAGGCAATCCAATCTTGATTTTCTGCTCCCAGCGATACCTCTGCGAGTATGCAAGTAACACACGCGTGACGAGAACGAAAAATTGTTATGCGATGATGTCTTCCGTAGTCACACACTGGGCCACGCCGACCGATTTTGGATTAATAGTAAACACCATAGAGCGAGTAAAAGGGCAAAAATGGGATCCGCAGTCGTGAACAACCGCCGTTGTAGCCGAAAGATTGTCGCGCCGGGACCATGGGGCACCAGCACGTTTAATTTTGGTCACAGCACGATTACTTCCAAACTTCATGGTAGACTAGCGCTTGTTGGTAACTGTGGACCGGCATTTTGTTTTGCGCAGACTGATATGCAACCAACTTCGCCGTTGCCGGTATGACCTAAACAGTTCTTACGTTGGCAAGGACGGATTCTAATCCGCAAATCCAGGAAATGCTTGATACGATCCCAAAAACCGATGTCACCATTGTAGCATGCGATTTTACGCAAGAGACGGTTGTGAGAGAACAGGTTGGGAAGAAGTGTTAAAGGCACAGTACACCCTCAGATATGAATTTTGAAATTTTCATGTAAGTGTGTAGAAGACCTCTCCTGTATAACATGTGCCAAATGCCAGACCTCATTTCCTCCAAATAAGCGAGATATAAGCGACCACCACAGGCCCGACCCCCTTGGCTCACCCCCACAGGCCCGACCCCCTAACAGATTTTCGAACCCTGATAGCGGCTTGATGAATGCATGTATCCAACAAGTCGTCGTTCTTCAGTCCACTACCGGACTGTCTCCTTATCCTGGCTTTCTCTCACGCAACGATTGCGAATGAAGAGAAATACAGGCCTGAGACAACTCGTCCACCAATTTTTTACCCTCAAAATCTAGGCATCTTTTAGGAGCCATAATTCTGTTCAAAGGGGGTCTTGGAAGATTTCAGAGATACCGCTGTGATCAGCGTGTGACTCTCTCCAAGATGAGCATAGAATCTGAAAACTAATTTTTTGGGTGTCCTGTGCCTTTAGGACGGTTCAGTGTGGGCGAGACGAACGATAATTGACTACGCCCACTTTCCCTTGCTGCGTTCAAAGAGCTTGCCTTTGGAAGCAGTCAATTTCAGCACCCCAGGAAGCATCACTGAACATGAAGAAATCCAACTGGACAGGATTTGGCCATCGTAGACTGTGAGCTGATAATCTCACGTTTTAGATCTTCACCCAAAGATGTGCCAGCCATGAGAGGGCCTGATTGTGTATCCGACCATTACCTCTTACGAGGAGTAATGCATCTTCGTATGCGGTGTCTGGATGCATCACTTTCAGACAAATTACTTCTAACTGCTCAGACAATGGGGTGGACCGACCGCGGGTGAAAATCGCGTGTCGTACCGACCGCGGGCCACTATCGTACTGACCGCGTGCAAATAATGTATTCCGTACCGAACTCGGGCATTCACGTACTGACCGCGTAAACGAAATAGTGCACGCGGTCGATACGCCTGAGCTCCGTACCAACCACCGGCGATTTTCAGTGGAGGCGTACTGACCGCGCGCAGTCATCTTGCGCTACGAAACATGACTTTTCGCTGCGGTGGGTACGTAAGCAGTAGTACGCAAGTGCTCGCGTTCAGTAAGCAACCGCCCGCTATCAGCACGCTAGAAAACTGTTCGGTGAGGTCGTTCTGTCAGTTTACGTGGGCGGTACGAAACTGTTGGCGTTCAGTACGCAATCGCCCGCTTTCAGTACACAAGCAAACTGGTAAGTGAGGTTAGTTTGTCAGATTGCGCGGTTGGTACGCAAGTGTTCGTGTTCAGTACGCAAACGCTTGCGTTTAGTACGCATGCGAACTGGTGACTGAGGTCGGTTTGTCAGTTTGCGGGGTTAGTACGCAAGTGTTCGCGGTCAGTACGCAATCGCCCGGGTTCAGTATGCAGGCAAAGTGGTGAGTGAGATCGGTTTGTCGTTTCGCGCGGTCGGTACGCAGGTGTTCGCGTCCAGTACGCAAGCAAACTGGTAAGTGAGGTCAGTTTGTCAGATTGCGCGGTTGGTACGCAAGTGTTCGTGTTCAGTACGCAAACGCTCGCGTTTAGTACGCATGCGAACTGGTGACCGAGGTCGGTTTGTCAGTTTGCGGGGTTAGTACGCAAGTGTTCGCGGTCAGTACGCAATCGCCCGGGTTCAGTATGCAGGCAAAGTGGTGAGTAGGGTCGTTTTGTCAGTTCGCGCGGTCGGTACGCAAGCCCACGCAATCAATACGCAATCGCCTAGAACGCAATGAAGTTTGCGATAGCGGTTGGCACGTGTTGACAGTGTGTACAAAGCTTCAGGAATTATAGCGCCATATCGCGGTGGACGTGACGTTCTGCGACGTTGTCATTGTAGAAGTTGAAACACTTTCCCTGATCACCCTAGAATTTGCCTGCTGGGTACCCTCACATTTTCTTCCATTGGAGAAACCCATTAACTCGGCTCAGAGAAGTCTTTAGAAGCCACTACCATAGATTGGAAAACATCGTTGAAAGTTCATTAATTGGGATAGTTTAGTTAGAAAAGTTTTTTAACAGTGCAGAGAACAGCTAAATATAATTCGAATCCACAATTTTTCCATCAGTTGCTTTTGTTAGCTTGTGACAAAGCAAACCCTGTGAAGCCGACATGCAATACTGTCGTTCTCGGAGCCCTGTTGCGGTCCGCAATAGCTGACTACGGCTGTTGAATCACGCGACACGATGACAATGGGCTGGGAGAAAGGTGAATCTGCCGGTACTAAATGGTCCCAGCACGACCATAATCCTATTGTGTGATGCAACAGCCGTTGTCCGCTAATGCAGCTTGGGATTTGACTTCGAGTACGACACTGCATAGAAGTTAAGATAAAAAAGTATAGAAAATTTTATGGAAGCGGTAATTTTACTTGGTAAATTTTTTCCCCGAGTCTTTCTTTATTTTTTAAATCAAAACAACGGTCATGTTAATGAAGTTCGAAATCGAAGTCGGACATATTGCGGTACCAGACGAAAAACCGAAAAAAATCTTTGGAAAATTTTCCGAACGAACGGGAAATAAAAAAAATCGTTCGAAAAAAAATGAACGAACAAAAATCAAAAAAAAAACTCGTTCGACGAAAGTCCGAACGAATGTAAATTTTTAAAAAATTTGTTCGAAAAATTTCGAACGAACGAAATCCGAAAATCTTTCGAAATTACGGAGGTGAGCGAACAAATTTCGGAATTATTCGAAATTCTAATTTTTTTTCGAAATTCGTTCAAAATTTCGCATTTTTTTCGAAATTTATTCGAAAAATCTTGAACAAACAAGTTTCGAGAGTTTTTCAGAAGTTGGGACGTCAAACGAACGATTTTTGAATGTAATCGACATTTTGATTGTTTTCGAAACTCGCTCGAAATTTCGAATTTTTTCAAATTTCAGTCGAAGATAAGGATTTCTTTAAAGACGCCGGAATTTTGGATCTTAAAGCCAATGACTGTTTCACACGTGCTCGATTTCTACTCCAGTCGCGAGCAAGTAATGCATTTCTCTCTCATTTCAAGCACTTCGAAGTGGTGCTTATCGTGCCTATCCTGTCGAAGTCTCCTGATCAGTGCTATATTTTGCCATGACCGATGGCTCCACTGCTTGCTCCTCCCGGACTCATGTGAGCGGAAAATGCTTCATATCCCCGGTCCCAAACAACTATTTGAGCCGACGAGTTCTTCGCTCACGCCCACGACAACTCGTTCCAAGAATGACGAAACAGCGTAAATTAGGGCTCGAGGAAATTCGAAAGCGTTTCGGGAAAAAATCTAAAAAATTGATTACGAACGAACGAAAATTGAAGAAATTTTGTTAGACGAAGTCTCGAACCATCAAAATTTCGAAAAAATCCCTTCGACAAAGTTTAGAACGAACCGAAACGAAGGGAAGCAATTTGAAAAATTTTTCGAGAAATTTTTGAAATCTCTGCTCGTGTACAAATATGCTCCCCGGGGTCATATGCTCCAAACTTCCCTTTGAGGAATTCCTGAGGAAACGGCAGGAATGATACCATGCGCGGCGAGGAAACAGTCTGACTTCTTTCCATAGAACGTTATCAGCTGTGACACTGACAACCTCAGATAGAGATATCACACTTCCCGCGGTTCCACTAGCTGACGTCCCGTAAACTCTCCCGCGGAAGGCCAATAGATCGATCGCGGGCAGTCGGCAGCGCCGTGTCGTTTACTACCCGTACACATTGAACAAGCACTCTTTGGCCCTTCTGCCATCGCGTTACGGCTAATTTGATGACTGACAGAAGACAATCGAAAAGCAGTTCGCGGCACACTCTAAAATCACCCTTTAGATAAAGGTCTGCTGGAACGAAATTTCAAAATCCCCTTCTGGGCTCTTCATCTTGAACTGCTTCTGACAAGTAAGGGGTAAGCTTACACAGGGTTGCTTAATACACTCACTTGCGCTTGCAGTCTTTTCATCCGCAGATGCCATCAACAGACAATGGCTCACCTGGCCAGAGCCAGCGTCGCATACAGCGAGGGTTTTGGGAAGAGTCTCAACACAGCGTTCTCTGCTCAGCAATTGTTCATTGGCTCCACTCTAGTGGGGGGTGCAATGATGATAACAAAGTGGGAATCGATGAGTGAGTGTTCGATGACGCCCACGAATGCGCTTGTTCGCAGCCGCTATTTTGCCACTACTGATTCGTTTTCTACCGTTCCTTTTGAGACAGGAGCTCTCTACACACCGAGGGAGAAATTGTCCCGCTTTTTGCGGCTCTAATTCCACTCGGAATCACTTTGCTCGCATTGAGTAGCGTGAGGCTTCGAACTGCGAAAACGAGACAACTCCTACCTCGGTATGTAGAGGAGAGCCTCTGTCTCCGTTCTTTTGACACTGGGAGCCTAGGAACCTTTCCGCCTATCATTTCACTGTGGAAGGTCACTGAGGTAAACGCTGCCTTCAAATCGCAAGTTATCATAAAAAAACGGGTGGTTTGGAGTTACTATACGGGTGATGTCATTGAGACGATGTAGCCACAGAGAAATTTGTGAGCCCGAATACAAAATCCCCCGGAAAATGGTGTCAACTTGCGCGGCGTTTCATCCGGAACATATTAAAATAGGGTTGGCAACGATTGGAAGAGATCCTCGACAGCTGCAAAAGTTGTGTTGAGCTCTTTCAGCAACACTTCGTTGACATCGCTGACCGGGGTGGAAGTAAACTAGCTGAAACTAAAAGTTAGGAACCGTGATCATGTCACGATAACGAATAAAAATTGAGGTGTGAGACATTGAAGTTACCCTCGAACCACCTGGGAACTGCCACATAATCTTTCGCAAAAATAGCTGCCACTGGTAAACGAACCCGTGAACGCCGGTTCATTAACAGCGACACATCGCTCTGCACCAAACTGCTATGATCTCAACGTACAGGACATAAAACGGCCAATGTCTCACCGTCGACTGCGTACCACGCGCTGCGCGACCGCACGCGCGTCGGAAGCGAACGAGTTTTGGCCGCCGCGCGACGAGTTTTGACCGCCGCGCGACGTTTTGGCCGCCGCACGGCGGCCGAAACTCGGCCGGCGGCGGGCCAAACCCGGTCGCTTCCGGCGCGCGTGCGGTCGCGCAGCGCGTGGTACGCAGTCGACGGTGAGACATTGGCCGTTTTATGGCCTGTACGAGAAGTCATTCTCATCATGAACTTATGCACATGCATGTGTAACAGTCGATGAGTGCGGATCTGAACCCGTGATCGCACCGAAAGGAGCAGCGCGACATCGCTTAACGCCATGCATTCACGGACTGACTGACTTTGGAGAGGCTCTCCTATGTACCCTCTATAAAACGTCGTAAATTACATCATGCGAGGCGCGAGCGGCGCGCGCGACGTCTCGGCCTACGTCTGCCCCACGCTCTTTCACTGTCTCTAACTTCCGATCCACACCAGCACGCGTAGGAACCGAGTGAATTTCGCCGTTTTATAGCCTGTAGGTTATTGAACCCTGCTCCTTATACATCAACAATTAACACTTTCTCAGTAGAGACAGTAGCTGTGATAGTGATTAGAGCAGAAATAATAGTTTCCGATTAACTTGCAATCTTCTCGTGTTCAGTATATGTCCATGTAAGAATCGAGATAGATCGGAACACAATTTTTTTGTCATTTTTAACATTTATATCGCTAGAGCCCCCAGAAAACCCTGGTGTACGCTCCCAGAATTTTCAGAAAACTTTAAAAAAAAAGTTATAAAATTGCAAAGTTGGCCATTTTTTTTAAACATGTTTTTGTCTAGATCCTCAATGGGAACAATTTTCTGTGAAAAAATTCTATCACAGGTTATAGACTATGAGGAATCAATTAGCGTTATCGAAGTTTTCAAAATTGCCCTTAGTAATTTTTTTTAATTTCTCTGAGCTCAGATCCTGCAGATAGAGACTAGAGACTGTGCTCAAAAGATGCGCTGTGGTCGACTTGGTTTCTATAAAATATAAATTCGAAAATCCAAGGACACAAGCTTCCTCATTTTTTCGATCGAATGACGCTCACAGGCGAAAAACCCTCGAGAAAGAGACCGTTTATGCTTTCCAACGCGCGCAAAATGGCTACAGTAGTAACTGACTACTTCTAATCAATTGAGATAGAATTCGAAAAAGGTCACTTTTTTTGCCACTTTCACATCATAAAAATGTGCTTCTGAAAAAAAAACCTCTTTTTTGCTATACCTACTTACTAAAAACAAGATTAGGGAGGTCATTGCACACTGAGGTGGCGTAAAGTGTGTTAAGTAACTTGTGGGATGAACATGGAATACACTTCGAAGAGAAACGGAACAGAAACGCTCTATCATAGACATTCGACACTATGTACGTAGCTTTTGAATGAATGAGAAATTTGATTATCGTATCCTTACAGTACCCCCAATGAGTAAATACTTCGGATAATCATTTCTGAAAGTTCCCGAAAGAGTAAATTTTTCAAATACAGCCTTTCTCAATTTACGTGTTTTTTTTTGGAATACCGCGTTTTCAACAATTTCGAATGAAAAAATAAATATATTGAATACTGTTTTCCAATCGGTTCGAATGAATATTCGGAACATTTATACGAATATTGAAACTAACATTCGAGTTTTCGAAAAACCGAATCACTAGAATAAACAGTATTTTGGAAAAATAAAAAAATGGAAAAGTATTTTGAAATTTTCAGAAATGATTATCCGAAGTATTCATTCATTGGGGGTACTCTAAGAATACGATATTCAAATTTCTCATTCAGTCAAAAGCTACGTAGTGTCGAATGTCTATGATAGAGATCTTCTGTTCCGTTTCTCTTCTAACTGTATTCCATGTTCATCCTACAAGTTACTAAACACACTTCACCCTGCCTCAGCATGCAATGACCTCCCTTATCTTGTTCTTAGTAGGTGTATAAAAAAAGAGGTTTTCGTTCACCAAAAGCACAACTCTATGATGTTAAAATGATAAAATAGCCTTTTTTCAAATTTTATTTTAATCGATTAGCCGTAATCAGTTACTATCGTAGCCATTTTGCGCGCGTTGGAATGCATGAGCGCCCTCTTTCTTGAGGGATTTTGCCTGTGAGCGTCATTCGATAAAAAAATGAGGCTGTCTGTGTCTTCCGATTTCTGACTAACTATTCTTTATAAACCAAATCGACCACGGCGCATCTTTTGAGCAAAGTCTCTACCTGCAGGATCTGGGCTCAGAGAAATTAAGAAAATTATTTTTTACTATGCGCAATTTTGAAAACTTCGATAACGCAAATCGATTCCCCATAGTCGATAACCTCGAACAAGATTTTTCTTATCACAGGAATTTGTTTCCATTGAGGATCTGGACAAAGAAATGTAAAAAAATCCCAACATTAGGATTTTATCGCATTAAAAAAAATTTTCTGAAATTTCTAGAAGCGTACACTTGAGTTTTTGGGGTGCTCTAGCGATAAGAATTTTAAAAACGGCAAAATTTTTTTTGTGTTCCGATTTATCTCGATTCTTACGTGGACAGCCTCATATGCTTGTTCTCTGTAGAGTCACTCCTTCTCGTCTTCTCGTCTTACTTTCGTCGATTGATTAATTCAGCTGAATGTTTTACCTCTGTTTGCTTTTTCTTTATCTAGTTTTGATGAGTATCATGCGATCCTGATTTTTTTCCGTCGATGTTTTCAATTTTACGAGAATCGTGATTTCAGGCGAAACTGGCCGGAGAAATCTGTCACTGGAATAGCTAGGCTACAACTTGCTGGAAGGTTGATATGAAAGTCCTTCTTTCAAAATTTCAGGTCTACTATGTTTTTCTGAATCATTGATTATGAGAACCTTACAACTCACTTTTGTGGTGACCCTGAAATATTTACTTTCTCGAGTAGCTAGAAAAAACAGAAAACACACACATTGTCATTTTCGCCTCCGAAGTATCCTTACTCCTTCAGAGCCTGTCTGAAAATTACTTTTGAAAAAATGCCCTTACAGAATGAAACCATTCCGTTTAATTTGAAAAGAATTTCGAACTCTTCATAAACACAGCTTAAAATTCCATTACTTTTCTTTTTCAGTTATTCTTTGTTGTTTCGAACATTTTTTCGGATAAGTGTGAGAAATTTCTTAATATTCGATCCAACCCCATGGAGAACCGGTTTTCAGAATTAATTGTTCACTAGGCAAATTTGAAGGTTCTCAATTCAAGTTTTTTTCTTCAAAAACGTTTGTTGAAAAATATAGTTATTCACGAGTTCTCGAAAAGTACTTCGCCAGAAATTTTTTGGAATCACATGCTCGAAAAACATAAATTCCGTACATGTTCAAAAAGACGATCGCAAATGCTTGAGTCGAAGCGATATAAGTTACGTACTAGATACTAGCATTCCACGATATGTTGCAAATGAATGATTCAAATACCAACTCGAATGGAAGAAGTGTTCCATTAATCTACTGCGAAAACTTTTGAATGGTTGAACCCATTCAAAGAAGCCTTTTCGAAAAATCTGTGTGCTTGAACTATTTCGAATAATGTCTCGCATGTTTTCTCCGAAAAAAATTTAAATGAAGTCGAAAACCTGTCCTCCGTTCAATTCGAATGGAAGTTCAGTAAATGCTTTCAAATCCCAATTCTGGACGCTCAAATGTGCACTTAAATTTGCCACGTATACGAGAAACCGAATAATTGAAATATCGAATGAATCGATAACTCAAGAATCCAGAATGTATCGAATATTAGAAAAACGAATTATTGAATCAACAAAATGGATTGAATATTCGAAAAAAACATAAAAACAAAATTTCCGAATGAATAAAACATTCAAGTAATCGAACTATTGGTCTAATTAATGGTTTCGGTTTCAATTGTAGTTGATACTGTAAAGATTAAAATGACAAGACATAAGTTTTCTCTCTTTCTTGGATTTTGCATAGAAAAGAAAACAAAAAAAGAAAACCTGAGAAAACAAAAATACATGATCAAAACAAAAGTGAATAGTAAATTTTCAATGGATTTATGCGAAGGACAATAACCAAATAGATCGGAAATTTGGAGTTAGAGACTTCAAACTCAAATTTTTGCGCGTTCTGGTCTAGTTAACCTACTTACAGGTATAGCGGGAAGATGAAGAGATGTTCTCCTGTCTTGAACACTACCAATGGAGTTGCAGTTGGTGATGCGACGCTGCCAATATGGAAGGATTACTTCAGTTTACTACTGAATTGTCCAGCGCCATCAGTACCTGAGCTCCCGCATGTTCAGAGAGCACATTACGATGTCAGTTAGGAACCGCCGACTGAGTCTGAAGTTTTGGATTGTGTCCGGAAAATGAAGAATGGAAAGGCAGGTGGAGATGACAACATCACTGCTGAAATGCTGAAAGCTCTTCCTCCGTCTGGGATTCGTGAAATGACCAACACCATCCGTGCTATATGGATGAGCGAAAGGATACCCGATTCGTGGAGACATGCGATTATCGTACCTCTTCACAAGAAGCTATCCGTCACGGATCCTAAGAACTACAGAGGAATCTCTCTACTTCGTGTCATGTACAAGGTTTTAGAACGTATCATTCTCGAACGACTTATCAAACATCGTGAAGGAACGACCAGAGATGAGCAAGCCGGTTTTCGACCTGGAAGATCGACCATCGACCAAGTGTTCGTCGTGAGAAGAGTAATTGAATCGTGGCAGCGGTATTCAAAGCCATTACAGCTTGTTTTTTGGACTTTTAAGCCGCCTTCGACTCTCCTCATCGTGATCGATTGCTCAATGCTCTGCGAGCCGATGGAGTCCCGGAAAAGTATGTTCGGTTAATCGAGGACATGAACAAAGGAACAACAGCAGCAGTTCGTACACCTGTCGGATTTACGTCAGCTTTCGAGGTGAAAACAGGAGTAAGGCAAGGAGCCGTTGCAGGACCTTTTCTTTTCAACTTCGCCGTTGATGACATCATGCGTAGAGTTGCAGAACAGTTTCCTGCGGATGTGATCCTAACACCATCAGGACGCTCCCTTGTCGACCTGGGGTACGCCGACGACATCGTGTTATTCGCTGAAAACAACGCAAAACTGCAAAGGATTGTGAACCTCGTTTCGAAGTATGCCGCAGCCTATGGACTTCGTCTTCGTCCCGACAAATGCAAGCAGATGTGGGTCTCTCAGAGGCCTTCTACGGGAGTTTGTGTGGACGGACAACGTATCGAAGTGGTGGACGATTTCTGTTATTTGGGCTGTTTGCTGAAAAACGATGGTAGTTATGCAGCGGATATTCGACAACGATGTGCGAAAGCTACGTCTGCATTTAATTCTCTAACCAAGTGCTTGTGGTCTACCACCATCGCGAAGGAAGTCAAGTTGCGCGTCTACCTATCCGCTATTCGCCCTATCATGATGTACGGATCGGAGACGTGGGCAGCACCGAAGACGCAGATGGAAAAGTTGGATTGCACGGAGAGGAAGCTTTTTAGGCGTTTGCTTGGATATTTCTGGCCGCGTGTATGCCATAACGAAGACCTTTACAAGGAAATCGACGCAGTACATCAACGCTTGACACGAGGGAGGTGCCAGCATCTCTCAACGCCATCTCAAGCAGCAATGGAAAGTCGACTTCGAATGCTCGGGCATGTACTAAGAAGAACGCCGGATCGTCTCGTACAACACGCTTTAAGAATGCTTCCAAATCCTGTCTGGAAACGGCCACCTGGGCGTAGGCGAAAGTTCTGGACGGATGTGGTTAAAGAGGATTTGAAGTCACTCGGCATCGAAAGACAGTTCAGGCGCGATGTTTCGTTTCGCAGGAAATGGAATAGTGACAGCTGGATGGAATGTGTTCAAATTGTGGCTGAAGACCGTGAAAAATGGACACGGCTGACTACTAGGACGGCACACCTCGGTGAAGATGCGGAATGACCGCGTCAGGCGAAAGCCAACCGATTAAGAAGAAGAAAATAAGAAATAAGACAGGTTCCTCGGTCACAATAACCTCGAATCGTAGTCCTCGTAAAATCGAAGAACACAAGAAAATCGAGCAGGCAAAACGCTCAGCAAAGAAAGGGAGGCAATAATTAGCTATTGACCGCGTTATAACTGCGCATGAAGAACGGTGCGCCAGCCATTGGGGAAACTGCGTCTATTTAGACAGTTCTTGGCCCAATCACGGCTCCAGTGATGATGGGGGACAAACCCGGAGTTGGCGGGTTAGGCCAAAAGCCCTCGAGCGGACTTTTTGGCCTAACACGCCATTGCCGTCTAACGCACTCCTCAACATGCCCAGTGTCTCATCGTTGACCTGTGGAAGGCGACGGTTAGTGAGCGAATAGTAACAGCGAATAGTTTATAGTAACTTCTCTGAAATTCGCTGAGTACCACTCTCGCATCAAGACAGGATCACCGGCCGGGTTACGAGAGTGGTATTGAAAATAGGGGCGGAGTTCTCGCAGGATATCCGACCCTGAGTGTCCTATATGCTGCCGATATGGATTCGTGGCTAGCAGCAATGTAGCAGCATATTTCGTCGGGTCTCATCTCCTCCTTTGCGGCATATGCTGCTTTAGTCGCAGCATATGCTGCGGCAATGAATTCTTGGCCATCAGGCGCACGACAGCATATGCGGCTGATTCTCGCACCATATGCTGCTGCGATGGATTCTTGGCTTCCAGGCGCTT
Organism: Aplectana chamaeleonis; assembly: GCA_029168955.1. NCBI lineage: Eukaryota > Metazoa > Nematoda > Chromadorea > Rhabditida > Cosmocercidae > Aplectana > Aplectana chamaeleonis. The sequence goes on along the minus strand of JAPDOI010001197.1, from coordinate 37,169 downwards.
GACAGCATATGCTGCTGCAATTGATTCTTGGCCTTCAGGCTCAAGACAGTATATGCTGCGAACCCTCGCAGCATATGCTGCCGCATTGTTAACAATGAATTCTCAGCATCCCGGGGCCGGACGCGTCAACGCTCCGGGTTGGGGTAGGGGCAGGGGAGCCGGCGTCTTTGAAGATCTCTGTATGTGGGTTACAAAGTCAATCGTGCCCCTGCAGTGTCCTTGGCTTCCCCAGCCGCCTCAGCTAGGATGTTGGGCGCCTGGAGAAGTGAAAGACACTGCAGTTGCACGACTGATTTGAGGATCTTAGAAGATCTACAAAGGCATCGACTGCCCAGCCCCTGCCGAACCCGGAGCGTTGATGCATCCGGCCCCCGGCGCAGGGCTGCTTTCAGCAAAATCTGTGCCCCTTAGGTTCTGCTCACGTGTACAGGCTATAAAACGGCCAATGTCTCACCGTCGACTGCGTACCACGCGCTGCGCGACCGCACGCGCGTCGGAAGCGAACGAGTTTTGGCCGCCGCGCGACGAGTTTTGGCCGCCGGGCGGTGGCCGAAACGTCGCGCGGCGGTCAAAACTCGTCGCGCGGCGGCCAAAACTCGTTCGCTTCCGACGCGCGTGCGGTCGCGCAGCGCGTGGTACGCAGTCGTCGGTGAGACATTGGCCGTCTTATGGCCTGTAGTTGGCGCCGTGCTGCGGCTATAGCACAAAAAAGGACGCTCATGAAAGCTTCTGTAAGGTTTATTAACTCATAACCGACACAAAAATATTGCACTGTGTTTTCATTAACAGGCTTGGGCCTGACTGTGGATTAACATCAACAGAAAAAAACAAATACATAGTAACAAAGAGATCGAAATAGATCCTATCTTCAGATGTAAAGCAGAGACGAACATGTAAAGGCAAAAAAAATGAAGAACTGCCATTATTAATAAAAACAGTCTTCTAAACAACCGTGCTCCTGCGGCCCAAGGAACAAGTTCTTCGTTTTGCAAAACGTACTGCCGGATGTCCGTCCTAAAATTGAGGTTTTAAGGGAAATATGCGCCAACCGAGCGGTCGATCAATTCCAAACAATTGCTGATTTAATTGAATTCTTTAGTGGGTCATATTCCGAAAGAGCACCTTTTCAGGTATGAGCAAAATGATTTGAAAAGTTCACAAAAAATTATGAGACCATGAAAAAAACTAGGAGAGAAACATCACGTTGAAACAAAAGCAAGGAAAGATCACAATATGTCCACGGATACATCTAAATAACAAAACAACTACTAATATTTGAATGTATAATAGTAACGTGAAGCTGGTCAGAAATTAGGAGGGTCGCCGTAAGATATGAGACAAAGTCCGCAGCCATGCAGCCGGCGCTATTAAATTTACGCGCAGGATTACTGTATTCTGTACCTCCGAGTCCAAAATTTTCGGAGTCCAAAAAGTGAAATAGTGCTAATAATTCAGTCAAAAAAGTGCGATAAGTCACATATCGTCGGAATTTTAGGTGCAAAACTAGTTCGTGGGGGGGGGGCACTCAGAATCCACGTGCGACATGAATGACTCTGCTTTCAGACATCGATCTCATTTCATGGAATTTCCAGGGAATTCCGAGTGATAACGTTATCAAATATCTGATAACGAAAAAATTTTTCATTTTCACTGATGAAACTATTCATTGCTACGGGTAACTCTTGAGTGCCCCCCCCGAACTAGTTTTGCACCGAAATTTCCATCTCGAGTTATTAAATCCATTAAATGTAGTGTTCACGATGATTTTCGTTCCCGAGTTTTCCACTCAAAACAACGGCTCGGCAATTAAGTCTAACCAAAATCAAGAAGAAACAGCGAGAAGCACAGTAAAACGTCTTATTTCAGTGACATTATTCTCTGACCTGCTCTCATAAACTCGGGGGGTGAATAGGCTCCCAAACATCTTTGGATAGCACCGACAGCTGCTATCCATCCCCCAAAATGGGCGGAGTCGTACCCTCCTAAGGTGCCTGTTGTGAGGGCGTGGGTTCATTTTGAATAGTACTTGAGGAATGGGAGGGTTCCTATTGTGGGGGTACTGGGGAGTAAAATCAGTGCAAATGCGACCACTGCAATGCTGTTGTCGGTCAAGGGTACCACTTTCTACCCATGCTTCTACAGTACCCCCTGACCGCTGATCTTCTATGACTGCTAAACCACTTTGCTTAAATCGCAAGCAAGGTGCGAAGACGGACAGAACACTTCATATTCAACTTTAAATATTGCTTCATCAATACAAAAACCGGTTCTAGTGAAATAACTCCATTCATATATAATAGCAAACACTGGAATCAACTGCAACGAAAAATTACAGAAGTTAATGGCACTGGTCAAAGGTCATAACTTCGTGAACAAAATGAATCTGGACATCGACGTGGAGTAGCACTCATGAGAAACGCTCAAATAAACACATAAAAGATGTTCAACGCACACAGCTTCCACAAAATGAAACTAACAGCTTTCACAGTCCTACCCAAGAACTTTAAAATTACGCTTTCCTAGATGAAAATTCCGCAAAATTTTTGAACCACTAACAATTAAAAAATGCGCTGTGAACAAACATTAAAGGTCACCGGCATTCAGAACATCCTACTACATATTCATATATGAGGCCGTTCACCTAAGAACCGAGACGATTTGAGACACAAAACCCGTATTGCAGGTTTTTCGTTATAGATCGATAGAGGGTGCAAGAAATTCAGACCCTCATCTCTAGAACTTTTGAAGAAGCTTTTGTAAGAGACTAAGTGTTTAAAAAAATTAGTGTAGGTCTCTAACCTCAGCACACACGCTCGCAAATATGGTGGAGATAGCAAAGTCAACGGGGTCATACCAGATGGCTTCTACTAGAACGCTCACGCCGTCGCAAGCACCCAAATGAAGTCAAAACGATTGTGTTTGAGCAGACTTGCGACTCGACGCAATAGGTGGTTGTAAAAATTGTGGAACATAAATGAAAATTAGGGAGGGGGTTCGTGAAATTTTTAGAGAAAAAAAGGGATTTTCTTTAAACTATTCGGTAAGCTAAAATGAGCTACTCAGACAATGGCCGCATTCGATGCGTGCCGAGTATGCGTTCACTTCAAGGACAAGGCGGCTTCGAGCACATATGGGAACGCGCTGCTAGGGAGGCACATGCTCCTATTGTGTTCCAAGTTACAGCACTTGCCCCATTAAAAAAACGCTCAAAGCGTGAATGATACACATTCAACTTAATGACAGAACAATTCAAAAAAGGAAAGCACACCACGCGCTCTTGAGACCGAGTTCAGATGTAGGCAGAGTCGCCGGTTCAATTACCCAGGTTTGCGGTACTTGGCCCACCCAGCCGCTGGAGACCTCGTACAACCGCTAGCCGCCCCAGATGGTGGTCGGCGCGGTTTCTGGGCGTCTCGTCCCCGCCCTACCAGGATGGACTCTTACAATATCAGCCGCCTCCTGACTGTTGAGTGTGTGGCGCGCTTCTGTCTCTCGCAAGCTCTCCCTTTGTGCTTGCCCTCTCTTCCCAGCTCGAGTCTGGCGAGGTCATGGGTCAACGCATAGCGATAGTTCTGAGAGGAATACTTATAGTACTCATTGACACTTTGCGTGGTATTTGATTAGAGAAGTTGATTGATTTTCAAGTGTTCGAAATCTGAGATTTCCATATGAAGTAGACCCAACGTATATAGCCTAGTTTTGTCTGCATCGCTGCTGTTTTTCATAGCAGCGATTTCGCACCCCCTGCTGCAGTGGTGTAGCAGCGGCAGCGATTCTGTTCATAGTGCGTAGGCCCACGGATGATAGAACAAATTCAATTAATTAGTGAAATTAATGGCTGGTATTCATCAATAACGCGTTTCGACTCGAAAACACTGATCTTGTCATGTGAAAGGGTCAATATCCACTAGACGAAACGTGTCATTCGCTGGCAATCGCTCCGTCGCTGCCATTTTGGCCGCGATGGAGCGATGATCAGCGACCACTGAGAATCGCTCTTCAAGCAGCGATGCAGTAAAACATAGGATTTCGTCGCCGCGACCCAGCGATGTAGGACTTTTGCCACGAAGCGATCACAATTGGAGCGGCTTTCCATTACGCGCGATGAAAAAGGAACAGTTGTCCCTCGCATGGCCGCAGCGACCACCTGCAGTCAAAACTAGGCTTATAGCACCTGCCAAGTGCCAGCTCTCAGTTCCTCGGAATAAGCGAGATATAGGAGGAAGCCACCCTGGGGTGCCCACATCCGGAAGCCACTTTGGCACGCCCCTTTTACGATCTTTCGAGTTCAATAGTGGCAAGATGAGCGACGATTTTCGGTCAGTAGCCCCTTTCTTCCCTTCATTCTCGACCTCTCTCTTTACTCAGGCTGACTCGCATTCATTGGTTGCAAACAGGGATGAGCGGAACAAAAATATGTAATTTCGGAAATCGGTTTTCGGGTTTCGGAACAAAAAATTTTTTCTCGGGTTTCGTAAATCGGGCGCGAAACGCCTGAAAATGCGCGGAAATGCGGTTTTCGGAACGCGAAACGCGGGAAAAATACAAAAATCATCCAAACTTTTCTTCCTTCCAGATCACCCGATATTTTCGCGTTCCGCAGCGTTTTCTGCGGTTTTCGGAACGCGGAACGCGGAATGCCGAGAATGCGCGAAACTGCGGGTTTCGGAACGCGAAACGCGGAACTCCGCTCATCCCTGGTTGCAAATGACGGAAGTTACAAGCCTCGGAAAACTGGTCCACCATGCTTTCGCTGCTCAGTTTTAAGGGGAAATAACTTTGTTCCTAGGGGGTCTTGTACGTTGCCAGAGACATCATTGGAATCAGTGTGGGATCGTTTTAAAGATAGTGAGGGAACCAGAAAAACGATTCTGAGGTTGGACTGTGCCTTTAAGTTACTTGCGAATTATCTAGCGAGGTTAGAATTAGATGCAAAGTATCGGAGAGCACTGCACGCGGTATCCCGTCGAGATGTTGCATGTAACTCAAATAACCTGCGATAAGTCGCAAGTACTTTTGTTTTTCTAGTTTTAAAATTCTTTTAGGAATCAATTCAATTCTAATCTCTTTCCCTGGGTCGTTCGCGTATTCGATTCATTCGAAGAATGAAATTGTCGCTCTTTCTGATACTCGCTCTTTTTAGGAAGTCGAAGTTTGGGAGTTTCCTAATGTTTGAACGAATTCCTTTTATGACTTTCAAATGGTCAGATGCCAAAGCAGCTGCTGATTTATTTCTCCGTATGAATCATGAACTACTCAAAAAATTAATATTTAGAATATTGGCATTAACTTACGAAGATTCCTTTGAAATGAATAGAGGACATGTTCTCAAATTTTTCATTGATTGAAAGATTACAGGTTGGCAAGTTCGAAATAAATTGCCCATTGGGAAGTTCTAGAAAAAGTCGTATCTGCATTGATTCATTCATTCCACAACTTTTAGAAAGGCCGAGTCCAAAAAAATTGTTCATTGGGAAATTTATGAAAGGGCTTATTCAAATAGTTCATCCATTCTCAGCATTCCAGAAAGGCGAAACTGAAGAATCCATCGATTAATCTAATTCATTCACTTGAAATTCACGTCCAATGCCTCTTTCAATCCGCTTCTCCTTCGCGCCTGCAGATACGATATATACGAGGGCGGCAGAGACCAAGGCACAACCATAGCTTCGTTGGGTGGAGCCAGGTACTCCACCAACCTTCACCTGTGGGCAAAGTTGTTTTCGGAATCCCCGTAAAATTCTGCATCGAAAAGCGTTTTCAGTTTCAAAAAATACGTTCCCCTTCTTCCAGCCGATTTCTGTTTATATAGTGCGTTTTTCGCCTGAAATTATCGGTTTTCCGTCCACAACTTTTTTGTGCTTGGAGATAGGCGTTTGGTGAAGGTTGTTTTCGGAATCTCGATGGAATATTGCGTCGACTAGTGTTTCCAGTTTGGAAAAATATTTTCTCGATCCTTCAGCCTAATTCATTTCACGAAACTCCGGTTTTTCGCCTACAACTTCTTAACCTCTGAAGATAGAGGGAGCAGTCGACGCAGAATTCCATCGAGATTCCGAAAACTACCTTCACCAAATGCCTATCTCCAAGCACAAAAAAGTTGTGGACGGAAAACCGATAATTTCAGGCGAAAAACGCACTTTGTAAACAGAAATCGGCTGGAAGAGTGGAAACGTATTGTTTGTAACCAACATATTCGATGCAAAATGTTATGGGGATTCCGAGAACAACCTTTACCAAAAGGCTATCTTCTAGGATAAAAAAGTAATAGACGAAAAACTAATTGCTTTTGGTGAGAGAAACATTTTTCCATAAATTGAAATTGGTTGAGAGATTGGAAAAATATTTTTCTCAATTTGAAAACATTATTTAACGCCGCAAAATTTTATGAAGATTTTTGAAACAGCTCCGCTCAAAGATTCATCGTAAAGATCAAAAATGTTATAAGCGAAGAACAGGTACATTTCCAAAAATCGCCTGGAAAAATTTTCCGTGCAAGTCTATAAGGAACCTTCACCGTCTCCCACTCAGGTATTTTCAGTAATCTTCACCTCTCGGACCGCTGTCTCCACCCCAACGAACCAATGGGCACAACCACTCTTGGGCGCTATTCATACTACTTCCGCCAGCGCGGCGCATGTGTCACGCCCGGGCGAAGCGTTGGAGTGTGAATACTTTCTACGTGCGTCGTGCACCATGCGAAGACTATGAATACCTCAGCGGCAACGCTGTGGCGGAGCGGATCAGAAGGGCCTTAACGTTGCCGAGCAAGCAGAATTTGTTCAAGCGTTTACTATCATGGAATCAGAAGGGAACGGAATAAAATTGGAGAATGATTAGCAATGAAAAAGATGAAAAACTTGTTACGGACGTCGCCGCCATGGCGGGGTGGGCGTCATGCGCGGGCGAGGCGTCAAACCGTTCAATCTCCAACGCCATGCCCGCGCGTGTCGCGCTGGCGGTGACTGGTGTGAATAGCGCTTTATCTCGTACCTCCATAGTCTCACTCTAACCCGTCCCGTACCGATCGGGGACGAGATGCCATAGAATCGTGCTGGGCGAACTGGCCGCGTCACATGTCGCTGTACCAGCCGCGTAGCGTGACAGTACACTGCTACGACAGCGCTGGACCGCCTTACAGCATGTGCTACTGCGATAAAATTTTGCAGTACGTGCTGTTGTTTAAAGCACGCGCCCCTGCGATTGAGCGTTGTGTTGGGAGTGGTTACTGGAGTTGGATGCATATTCGACACGCATTGAATGCAGGGCTTTTCTGAGTAGTAATAGTCGCCCTGAGTTATTCGGTGGGCTGAATACAAATTCAATGTCTATTTTTCGCAAGATGATCAAGGAAATAATTCACATTTTTTGAAGAATCAAGTCAACAGGTGAGGTCGCAGCTTAGCCGAAACTTGGCGCAAATGCCTGCTAAACATGATTCGAGCCATTTTGAGTCACTAAATCATCCGTTCCCCGCCCACTTTCAATCACCGTTCAGTCCCTGAATATCAACCCCCTTGGGATAGATGCTCGAATTCGGTCCTCTTGGCTTGTTTTCGACGCATCCAGCGTCGCACGCTTCTCAGTAAAGGCCCTACAAGTCTATTAGCACCGTTATCTCAACCACTTTGTCGCTGACTCCGCTAATTATGGCAGGATTGTACAACTCGTCCACTTGAGAACCAGGACAGAAAAAATCGTTATGTCATCATTTCAGACGTTTTTTTTCGTATACTTTCCGCGTTTCTCTATACTATGAGATTCAAGGCATTGAATCATGCCATAAAGTTGATATCGTTTTTGAGCGTGTACGTTGCCTTTAAATGAAAGGAATGTTTCTACCGTTATAGGTGAAAATTTATTGGCAGTACAAGGCTTGTAAAAATCGAGCCCTTTCATATTTTGGAGTCAGTGTTTTTTTCAAAATGTGAATCTTGCAGGTTATGGCCATGCTCAAACGATGCGCAGTAGTCTTTTAGCATGAGAAAAATGAGAATTTCAAGTAGTTTGACCCAATCACTCTGATTTTTTTAATGAATGCTTTTTTTGAGTTAAAGCCCGCTAGCAAAAGCACGTATGCAAGAGGCTACTCTTATATTTAGTTATGCACAAAAAAGTTTTCCCATTGTCACTTCCTTTCATTTCACTCCGGAATGATTTACCAGTTGCGATTCCGGTAGGTGATAGAACGGCATTGAAAAGAAAATGGGCTTTTGGCTTTTGTGAACCTTATCATGTCCAACATTTCATCTCATTTCATGATGATTAGAAAAATGAGGGATCTGTTGCTCGCACAACGTTTCTTTCTATTGCATAACTTTGAATCAAAAAAAGTGAGAGTGATAGGGTCCAATTTTTTTGAAATTTCTTATTTTTTATCGGACCAAAACTGATACGGCGCATCGTCGAGCATGGTCAAAATCTGTAGAAATTATTCTCCAAAAGTTAAAAACCATATAATTTTACGGGACGTAACGTTTACAAATCCAATAACCCTAATCGTTTCCTTATAGCTCATGGCCTTTAATGGCATTTCGATAAAAGGAAAACCGTTCCCGTTTATGATCTCTACGGAAAGAAATCGCTAAAAACTGCTAATTTTTAAGGGCTCGTAATTTTCAGTCTTGGCTTTTTTCAAAATTTATTGAAAAGAGAGCCTGGATCTTTTGCACCCTGCATCGATCCAGTTTGAAAAAACCACAAAAAAAAGATTATGTGTTCCAAACCTTCTCGATTCCTAGGCGAAGTGCCTCCCATGTACAGTGTGTTTCGCCAGTATTTGGACGTCCACCATCTTTTTTCGTTAGAATGTGCCACAGAGCTCAGCTTGGGTTTTCTAAAGAAAAAAGGACTGAGAAATCAATATTTCATGGGTCTGTCCTTTCTGAAAAGCATACCTATAATATCAACCAACGAGCTCTGGATGCCTATCCAAAGCCATGATGCATTTGTAAATTTTAAATCCTAAAATATAACGAAATTTAACAAAGCGGTATTGAAAGGAGATTCCCAGGTAACGAGGAAGAGTTACAATAACCGACAAAGAAAGAAGGGGGAGTTTTATTCACACTACCATTCGTACATAGATTATGGTTAGATGACGCGCAGGAAAGTGTTTTCGAGTATTTATAGTCCATTTTCGAAAAATTTCTCGAGAATCAGCCTTTTCGGGTCAATAACGCTATTAAGGCTGCTCGCCGAGATTTCTATGCATTTAAACCAAAAAAATTCGGAATGTGGATTCCAACACTGCACATAGAGCTTATTACTTGTACACTGTACGGAACACTAAAAATTCCACCCAAAAGCTTCGTCTCTTTTTAACGGATTCCTAGAAATCATTATGAACTTATGTAGCTCTTCTCACCAGGATTTTGTGTATTTTTTAATCAAAAAGTTTTCGAATGAAAAATAGTGATTTGAAGAAATTTTTTGAAAGATGGTGCTACAAGCGCGATTCTGATCAAAACCTACGAGCAATGTGTCATTCTCTGTTTCAGAAACCACTATCGTACAAGTGGGGTGGCTGTTTTTGTCAATAAAAGGACCGAATAAAATGCATCTGAGTATCTAAGAACAACAACATTCCGATGATAATAATACAGAACTTTTTTCCGGAATGGGAGCCATTAATGAGTGCAAGTTAGGAACAAAAGTCAGAGTAATCACATGAAAAGAAGAAAGGTGGCAGAGGAAAAAAAACAGATTAAACCCATGGCGAAGGTTAAGCGATCGATGAAAATGATGATGACGCGTCATCCTACTACCTTAGGGAAACTTTGGGGAGTAAAGTTAAACGTCACGTTGGGGAGTGAAAGAACACGTTATCACAGGTGATGTGGCACGTGACCAAAGTCACTCCCCAAGTATTCCCTAGGGGAGTGAAATTTACTACCCAATACCCTCACAAAAATCATGCGTTTCGCCGCGCGCGGCGTTTACTCCCTATGGTGGAAAGTGGTCCCCCGACTGAAAAAGTGTCAAAACAGGCCACGCCCACCTGTTATTCACCCCCCGAGTTTATGAGAGTGGTCTACCTGTCTGGTTGGATGAACATGTTGGCGGTGGTTGTCACCGGTAAAAAATGGGGCTAATCAAGAATAGAAGAATATCTTAGGCAAAACAGTATTAGTTAGGGTCCAAAGGAGAGAACGGGGCGACAGAGCAGAAAATTGCAAAGGCGGATCCACAAAAGATTTCATTGTCGCAACGAACAATTCTAGTGAGAGTAAAAAGGGGGGTGAGAGTAAAGTATTTGATTCCCTTCTCGAGCGTCTTTCTCGATTTCTTCGTTATTGCAATTCTACCCGGTGGCCAAACAATCGATTCAGCCATTAATATCAAAATCGAAGATAATCGTGAACACTGCCTTTAAGGGGAGGTTCACTTTGCATTGGACCAGAAAGAAATATGAGTTTTCCAATAAGAGGATTGAACCTACCTTCACGTGGATTCCTCGCCGAAGACGAAGGACGGAATCACTAGTACATAGGCTTGCGTCGAGAAGCGCAGTCTCATTTTCGCGCCTAAATTGAATTCAAACGCTGCCTGAGCCTCGCCGCCGCTTTCATGCGTGCGTTCGCTCTTCAGTAACTTCGCAGGGTATGCTGCTGTGTGCGCAGGATATGCTGGCATCTACAGCACCTACGCAGCATATACTGCTTGGTATACTGTATGCGCTACACATCGTCGACCAATCATGACTGAGTGGGCGTGCCCGCAGTATATGCTGCCATGGCCCTGCAAATCGTAATAGAGGCGGAACCTACGAGAGTGGTACTCAGCGACTTCCAGAGTTATTTCGGCTTTAGATGTAGTGTCGAAAGCAGCCCTTCAATGACCGTTTATTGCACCGAATAGTGTAGACAGCGTCGGAGGCACTTGAGGCTTAGACGTGACCTAGCAGTTAAACACAGTGAGAAGAGCGACCCTTATATACAGTGACAAATGGGCGGCTCGAGTTTCATGGAATGATCTCCACGTTTGACTCTCGATGAACCTCGGCATCAGAATATAGCTGGTACTTTGATTTTAGCTTTTTTTTCGTGCCGGATAAAATCAAAGTACCAGCTATATTTCATGGAATGCTATGTTGTGGCTCGCTAAACAAGTTCAGCTAGCAGATAAGGTTTCTCCAAGCTACAGGAATATACAGAGGACAAAGTACAGTTCGGCATTACAAAATTACAGCAGCAAGAGATAGTATAACAATATATTGTGCCATAACAACAAATTTATCGAAAATAGAGAGTCTTCTCTATACTAAATATTGGTACGTCGATTTCAGTCAAGGCTGATAACCTCATACAGTGCGGTCGGCTGCCAAGGGTAAAAAGGCGGCGGCGGGCGGAGGCCGCCGCCGTTTTTGTGCGGTGTCTGATTCAAAAACGGTTTACCGCGTTTAACGACTTCCACGGTTGATTCTGTTTCTGTGACACTGTCGAGGCAGCCCTGCGATTCTGCCAAATAAGTTTAAAGAAATTTCGAAAAGTTTGAAATTTTTTCGAGAAATTGAACTGAAAGGATGACGAGTCTTCAGAAGCTCATGAACATTCTCAAAACGACGGCTTATAATCAAAGTAAATTGTAAGTGATACAAAACATGCAGTATACCGTGTATAAAACCTTTTTGTCAGAAAACTGCACGCTGGACATAAAAACACTCTGGATGAAAATTACAATACAGCACTGCAGAGCCCGATTGAAATCAATTTTCGGCTCAGACAGGCGTACGCTGATTGAAATGTTTTAATGATGATTCAAATGATTTATATGCACAACCACGAATACGCCGAAACATTTTCTGGTTGAACGGGCATTTTTGAAAAAAATTCCAAAAACCAGTGTTTTTTTTTTCAGAAATTCAATGTCTATTTAAAGACCCTAACAAGGTTACTTCTTTGTTTTGATTTATGCTTTCTTTAGAGCTAGGTATGTGACACCACCAGTGAGTTATCTGGTCATTTTCGATAGCTGATTTCCAAATTATCATTTACTCAACATTGTTCCGCGAGACGTGACCAGTTTTTATGAGGTTCTCGAGTGTATAGCTCCTATAAACAAGATTTTTCGAAAAAGTTAACTATGAAAAAGTTCATGTGGGCATCAGTAAAAAATATCAGAATATAAGAAACACGAAAACAAGAAAATTTGATTTTTTTTTAAATTTCGCATTTTTCGTTTTTTTTCTGTTGTGTTTCAGCGTTTATTAAAAAGCTTCACTGTGCAACGCAGCGATGATAACTCTGCTTTCTGATGAGGGCTCCCATTTCTACATTATACATTAGTTTGAGGCCAAAATATAGAAAAATGGGTGAGAAATTTGTTTTCAAAAAGTGCTTCGCGCTCACTTTAGTGGCATTTCTCTCATATCCAGGTCTACCTGGATTTTTGAGAAGAAATGGGTCATGATGCTCCAGCAAAAGTTTGTTCGCGTTTCAGTGAACATTTCTGAAACCCATGTAGAAGTTTTCATAAAAAACGATTCAACTTCGGTTTTGTATAAAATAATGATATCAAAACTTCAATATTTGCACCGACGTCAAACAATTTGTATTTAAGCTTTACCAACGCGCTTGTCACATATGAAAGAGAAAAAGGGTTGCGATTGAACCTCAAAGTGTGGACGACAATACCTTAGTGGTCATGAAAAAATCAGGAACCAAACTCCGCTGTTCATGCTCAAAACTATTTTCCTCTGAGTATATTGATCCCAAATCAGTACATATCGTGATAATAAAGCGAAACGCTCACACACAGAATAGTAATGAGCCAAACCTCTAAATAGGCAACAAAGAAAATCTCAAAAGTGGATGCGAAAATATTAGATTTTTTCGTTGATGGAATTCTGAGCTCAGGGTCCGATCTGAGCTCACTATTGACAGATGACTGTCATCAGAATGAAATCGACGAAATCCGTGCTCGCTCATAAAAACACCCAAACAACATTCATATATATAGAAAAAACTCATACGCCTAATTTTGTTCGAAATGAAATTCGGAGAGGCAAGATATGCGCAGAAAACGGCCAGCGTTTTCATAGAGAATAAAATTTGAAAAAATATGAATCAGCTGATCCAGCTACGATTCTTTCACGCTAGTGTACAGTTGCGAATATGTGGGTTGTGGCAAATATCATAGCTCTTCCAAATGTGCCCTAGATTCCTGCTGGCATCGATATGCCCTCGTCCGGGTAATTACGGACTTCGCACCTCCAGTTGGACGTGTCAAGGCACTACAACCCGATGCCAGGAGGAATCTAGGGCACATTTGGAAGAGCTATGATATTTGCCACAACCCACATATTCGCAACTGTACACTAGCGTGAAAGAATCGCTGCTGGATCAGCTGATTCATATTTTTTCAAATTTTATTCTCTATGAAAACGCTGGCCGTTTTCTGCGCATATCTTGCCTCTCCGAATTTCATTTCGAACAAAATTAGGCGTATGAGTTTTTTCTATATATATGAATGTTGTTTGGGTGTTTTTATGAGCGAGCACGGATTTCGTCGATTTCATTCTGATGACAGTCATCTGTCAATAGTGAGCTCAGATCGGACCCTGAGCTCAGAATTCCATCAACGAAAAAATCTAATATTTTCGCATCCACTTTTGAGATTTTCTTTGTTGCCTATTTAGAGGTTTGGCTCATTACTATTCTGTGTGTGAGCGTTTCGCTTTATTATCACGATATGTACTGATTTGGGATCAATATACTCAGAGGAAAATAGTTTTGAGCATGAACAGCTGAGTTTGGTTCCTGATTTTTTCATGACCACTTAGGTTATCTCGTCCACACTTTGAGGTTCAATAGCAACCCTTTTTCTCTTTCATATGTGACAAGCGCGTTGGTAAAGCTTAAATACAAATTGTTTGACGTCGGTGCAAATATTGAAGTTTTGATATCATTATTTTATGCAAAACCGAAGTTGAATCGTTTTTTATGAAAACTTCTACATGGGTTTCAGAAATGTTCACTGAAACGCGAACAAACTTTTGCTGGAGCATCATGACCCATTTCTTCTCAAAAATCCAGGTAGACCTGGATATGAAAGAAATGCCACTAAAGTAAGCGCGAAGCACTTTTTGAAAACCAATTTCTCATCAATTTTTCTATATTTTGGCCTCAACCTAATGTATAATGTAGAAATGGGAGCCCTCATCAGAAAGCAGAGTTATCATCGCTGCGTTGCACAGTGAAGCTTTTTAATAAACGCTGAAACACAACAAAAAAAATCGAAAAATGCGAAAAAAAAAATCAAATTTTCTTGTTTTCGTGTTTCTTATATTCTGCTATTTTTTGCTGATGCCCACATGGACTTTTTCATAGCTAACTTCTTTGGGAAATCTTTTTTATAGGAGCTATACACTCGAGGAACTCATAAAAACTGGTCACGTCTCGCGGAACAATGTTGAGTAAATGATAACTTGGAAATCAGCCATCAAAAATGACCAGATAACTCACTGGTGGTGTCACATACCTAGCTCTTGAGAAATCATAAATCAAAACTAAGAAGCAGATTTGTTAGGGTCTTTAAATAGACATTGAATTTCCGTAAAAAAACCAACCCTATTTTTTGAAATTTTTTCAAAAATGCCCGTTCAACCAGAAAATTGTTCGGTGTAATCGTGGTTGTGCATATAAATCATTTGAATCATCATTATAACATTTCAATCAGCATAGGCCTATCTGAGCCGAAAATTGATTTCAATCGGGCTCTGCAGTGCTGTATTGTAATTTTCCTCCAGAGTGTTTTTATGTCCAGCGTGCAGTTTTCTGACAAAAAGGTTTTATACACGGTATACTGCATGTTTTGTATCACTTACAATTTACTTTGATCATAAGCCGTCGTTTTGAGAATGTTTATGAGCTTCTGAAGACTCGTCATCCTTTCAGTTAAATTTCTCGAAAAAATTCAAGAGTTTTCGAAATTTCTTTAAACTTATTTGGCAGAATCGCAGGGCTGCCTCGAAAGTGTCACAGAAACAGAATCAACCGGGGAAGTCGTTAAACGCGGTAAACCGTTCTTGAATCAGACACCGCACAAAAACGGCGGCGGCCGCCGCCCGCCGCCGCCGCCTTTTTACCCTTGGCAGCCGACCGCACTGTAGTTGACATTGTCTTGGTTAAAATCGTAGTTTGGCAAGTTTACTACCACCCTGACCTCGAGAGAGACGACGTCGAGTGGCGGAAATCGTTGCTCTGAAATCGCTGCCGAAGTAGCATCCCTTAGGTCTTTAACGCACTTAAAGGCAGTGTTCACGATGATTTTCGTTCCCGAGTTTCACACTCAAAACAATGCGTTGGCTACCGAATGTTACCAAAATTACAAAGAAACGGCGAGAAACGCACTAACTCGTCTTATTTCAGAGATATATTCTCTGAAATGAACTATTTGTCCGATTGGATGAACATGTTCATGGTGGTTGCCATCGGTGAAAAATAGAGCTAACCAAAAATGGAAGAATATTTGGGACAAAACAGTATCAGTTAGGGTCCGAAGGAAAGAACGGAGCAACACAAAATAGGGAATTATCTAACTGTTTTGCTTTGCTACGGATTAGTATGATTTGGAAATGTGGCATTTGTGAGAAGCTCGTTAAAAGAGGTGAAATGTCCTATGCTACTGATTTGGCATGGGAATAAACTCGAAAGAAGTGCTAAAAACTCAGTGAAATGATTCATCGTTGATTTGGCTGTGCACTTGTTTACTAAACAACAAAAATTGAGTGTGACATTGAAAAACCAAATCACGCACTTGTTACTGAGCATTTATGTATTCGTGTGACAGCAGTTCTCTTAGTTGACGACATTCGCATTAACTCACTACGTGAAGTTATTTCCACTTTAGTAAGCGAACGCGTCAAATAATTTAGTAATGCTTGAAAATCAATATTTCCGAGTGATTGAGGTGGGAGACACAACATAATTTTGCAAGGACCTGAGACTTGTTAACCTAAACTGCAAGCGTTAGGTTGATTTCAGAAGAGATGTGCGTGATTTGGTTTTTGAATCTAACACTCAATTATTGTTGTTTAGTGAACAAGTGCACAGCCAAATCAACGATGAATCATTTCACTGAGTTTTTAGCGCTTCTTTCAAGTTTATTCCCATGCCAAATCAGTAGCATAAGACATTTCACCTCTTTTAACGAGCTTCTCACAGATGTCACATTTCCAAATCATACTAATCCGTAGCAAAGCAAAACAGTTAGATAATTTCACTTTATTTTAGCAAAGGTTTCCTTTTAAAGGCACATTACACCCTCATATATGACCTTTCAAATGTTCATGCAGTTGTGTAGTAGACCTGTCTTGCATAAAACTTGCCCACCCCTTCTAGCACCACCACAGTTCACACCCTTTTTCATGGTTTCCGAGACCAATAACGACTAGATGAACGGTTGAATCACAACCGCGTTTTCGATTTTCACTTCCTTGTCGGTCCTCCCGGTTGGGTCGAACACACGATCCGTAACGCTTCGCATACTCGCAGTTGGGTCCCGCCCTCTTTCCCAGGCGCTTGGCGCTTTTTAAGTCGAGTCTCACACACTTTCCCCGGCGCTTGGCGCACTTCCAGTTTGGTCCCGCACACGTTCTACGGCTCTTGGCGCACTTCTAGTGTGGTTACGAACACGTTCCTGGCGCTCGGCGCACTTCTAGTTGGGTCCCGAACACGTTCCCCGGCGCTCAGCACAGTTCTAGTTGGATCCCGCATACGTTGCCCGGCGCTTGGCGCACTCCCACTTGGGTTCTGCACTCGTTCCCCGGCGCTTGGCGCACCCCTACTTGGTTCCTGTAGACGTTCCCCGGCGCATGGCGCACTTATAGCTGGGTTGCGCACATGTTCCTGGCGCTCGGCGCACTTCTAGTTGGGTCCCGCACACGTTTCCCAGCGCTTAACGCACTTCTACTAGGGTCCTGCACACGTTCCCCGGCGCTTGCCGCACTTCAACTTGGGTTCTGCTCACGTTCCCCGGCGCTTGGCGCACTTGTACTTGGGTTCTGCACACGTTCCCCGGCGCTTGGCGCACTTCTGTTTGGGTCCCGCACACGTTTCCCGTCGCTTGGCGCACTTCTACTTGGATTCTGCACACGTTCCCCGGCGCTTGGCGCACTTGTACTTGGGTTCTGCACACGCTCCCCGGCGCATGGCGCACTTAAATCTGGGTCCCGCCCACCTTCCAGGCGCTTAGCGCACTTCTAGATCGTTCCCGCACAAGTTCTTCGGCGCTTGGCGCACTTCTAGTTGGGTCTCGCACACGTTCCCCGGCGCTCAGCACAGTTCTAATTGGGTCCCGCATACGTTGCTCGTCGCTTGGCGCACTTCTGTTTGGGTCCCGCACACGTTTCCCGTCGCTTGGCGCACTTCTACTTGGATTCTGCACACGTTCCCCGGCGCTTGGCGCACTTGTACTTGGGTTCTGCACACGCTCCCCGGCGCATGGTCCACTTAAATCTGGGTCCCGCCCACCTTCCAGGCGCTTAGCGCACTTCTAGATGGGTCCCGCACACGTTCTCCGGCACTTGGCGCACTTCTGTTTGGGTCACGCATACGTTGCCCGCGCTTGCCGCACTTCTACTTGGGTTCTGCACACGTTCCCCGGCGCTTGGCGCACTTCTGTTTGGGTCCCGCACACGTTTCCCGTCGCTTGGCGCACTTCTACTTGGATTCTGCACACGTTCCCCGGCGCTTGGCGCACTTTAGCCGCGGGTTCTGCACACGCTCCCGGCGCATGGCGCACTTAAATCTGGGTCCCGCCCACCTTCCAGGCGCTTAGCGCACTTCTAGATCGTTCCCGCACAAGTTCTTCGGCGCTTGGCGCACTTCTAGTTGGGTCTCGCACACGTTCCCCGGCGTACAGCACAGTTCTAATTGTGTCCCGCATACGTTGCTCGTCGCTTGGCGCACTTCTGTTTGGGTCCCGCACACGTTTCCCGTCGCTTGGCGCACTTCTACTTGGATTCTGCACACGTTCCCCGGCGCTTGGCGCACTTGTACTTGGGTTCTGCACACGCTCCCCGGCGCATGGCCTACTTAAATCTGGGTCCCGCCCACCTTCCAGGCGCTTAGCGCACTTCTAGATGGGTCCCGCACACGTTCTCCGGCACTTGGCGCACTTCTGTTTGGGTCACGCATACGTTGCCCGCGCTTGCCGCACTTCTGCTTGGGTTCTGCACACGTTCCCCGGCGCTTGGCGCACTTAAATCTGAGTCCCGCCCACCTTCCAGGCGCTTAGCGCACTTCTAGATGGGTCCCGCACACGTTCTTCGGCGCTTGGCGCGCTTCTAGATTGGGTCTCGCACGTTCCCCGGCGCTCAACACAGTTCTAGTTTGGTCCCGCATGCGTTTGCTCGTCGCTTGGCGCACTTCTACTGGGTCCTGCACACGTTCCCCGGCACTTGGCGCACCTCTGGGTCCTGCACGTTCCCCGGCGCTTGGGGCACTTCTGTTTGGGTCCCGCACCCGTTTCCCGTCGCTTGGCGCACTTCTCCTTGGGTTCTGCACACGTTCCCCGGCGCTGTGCGCACTTGTACTTGGGTTCTCCACACGTTCCCCGGCGCTTGGCGCACTTAAATCTGGGTCCCGCCCACCTTCCAGGCGCTTAGCGCACTTCTAGATGGGTCCCGCACACGTTCTCCGGCAATTGGCGCACTTCTGTTTGGGTCCCGCATACGTTGCCCAGCGCTTGCCGCACTTCTATGGGTTCTGCACGTTCCCCGGCGCTTGGCGCACTTGTAATTGGGTTCTGCACACGTTCCCCGGCGCTTGGCGCGCTTAAATATGGGTCCCGCCCAACTTCCAGGCGCTTAGCGCACTTCTAGATGGGTCCCGCACAAGTTCTTCGGCGCTTGGCGCACTTCTAGTTGGGTCTCGCACACGTTCCCCGGCGCTCAGCACAGTTCTAGTTGGGTCCCGCATACGTTGCTCGTCGCTTGGCGCACTTCTACTTGGGTCCTGCACACGTTCCCCGGCGCTTGGCGCACCTCTACTTGGGTCCAGCACACGTTCCCCGGCGCTTGGCGCTTTTATAGCTGGGTTCCGCACACGTTCCCGAAGCTTCGCGCACTTCTAGTGCGCGAAGTTCGGTGTTCATGCGGTTCCTGATGGACGAGAAGCAGACCTACCGTAACGCTTGCAATCAATTCACTCTTATCACAATACCACTCCATTTCTCTCAATTGGTCAACCATGATTGTTATAATTTAAAAGTTTCACCGGACTGACACACACATACACACACACACACACACACACACACACACACACACACACACACACACACACACACACACACACACACACACACACACACACACACACACACACACACACACACACACACACACACACACACACACACACACACACACACACACACACACACACACACACACACACACACACACACACACACACACACACACACACACACACACACACACACACACACACACAAACACACACACACACACATTTTAAAATTCACAGAATTTTCCATATCTCGAACCTAAAGCAGTTTTCTGAAATTTGGGCAGTGTTAAGAACCTTTACTGCTCTACACTTTGTGAAAATGCCAAGTTCGGAACTATCTCCCAAACCTAGATTCTGTAACGAGGGGTTTGCGCAGAAGCAATCCTTTTCCAAATCAGGTGCGCGCTTCGCGCGCACCACAATTGCGAAAGACGGGTCCACAAAAGATTTCATTGTCACAACAAACAGTTCCACAGAGAGTAAAGAAACGGGGTGAGAGTAAAGGATCTCGTGCCCTTCTGGTGCGTTCTCCTCGGTTTCTTCGTCATTTCAGTTCTACTCGAGGGCCAAACAATTGATTTAGCGATTAATCTCAAAATCGAAGTTTATCGTGAACACTGCCTCTAAAGGCATTGTTCACGATAATCTTCAAATTTAGGATTATTCGCTATATTGATTAAGTGGCCCCCGTTTAGAACTAAAATGACGTAGAAAATGAGAAAAACGCACCAGTGGCCGTATTAATGAATCTTCAAAAAGCTTCCCGGGAAGGTTAAAACGTTCCCGCTGTCGGACGAGTTTTGCGTCATTTTTGTTGAACCTTTAAACCGATCGCTTCTCTTCCAAACTTGTTTTATGCTTGATGGCCAGACTCTCTTGATTTGAAATTCAATTTTTCTTGAGAGTCGGATGCATTAAACGTGCCACATATAAAGAACATTCCTTGAAATAAAGACACTTTTTTGTTTTTCGCGTATCGAAATCAATGAGCTACTGACAGGAATTTTTTTACGATAAGACCAACGAACAAGTATAGTTTTCACTCTAATAAATTAATTAACTCGAATTCCAAATTTCGTACCATTCCATTATTCCATAGTAATAAATGGAGAGTGGTGTCCATCCGTCCGTCCGTCAGTCAGTCTGTCAGTCTACGGTAAGCATTCTGTAATTGCAGACATTTCTGTTTCAGAAGGGTTACGCCCGAAACAACCGAACGGGACGTCGTAGAAAGTCAGCTGGACATCAGCGGGAGTGCGCCGGACGCCAAAGAAAATGTGCGGGACTCATAAAAGGGCGCCGGACGCTGAAAAAATGCGCGGGACCCTAATGGCAGTGCGCCGGAAGCCGTAGAAAGTGTATGGGACCCATTCAAGAGCCGAAAAAAGTGTGTGGGGCCCCAGTGGCAGTCCGCCTGACGTATGTGTGACCCAATTAGGAGTGCGCCCGACGCTATGAAAAATGTGCGGAACCCATGTAAGAGTGCGCCGGACGCCATATAAAGTGTGCGGGACCCATGTAAGAGTAAGTCCGACGCCAAACAAAGTGTACGGGACCCGTAACAATAGTGCGCCGGACGCCGCGCCCATAAATAAGCGGGACCGCACAAAAGTCCACGCCAGACGACATAGTAAAATGGCGGGACCCATGCAAGAGTGCGCCGAACGACATATGAAGTGCGCGAGACCCATGCAACTTAGTGCGCCAGGACGCCATATAAAGTGTGCGGGACCCGTGTAAGAAGCGCGCCGGACGCCATGTGAAGTGTGCGGGACGCTCATGTAGAAGCGGACGCCAAACGCCATGTAAAGTGTGCGGGACTCATGTAAGAGTGCACCGGACGCCATATAAAGTGTGCGGGACCCATGTAAGAGTGCGCCGGACGCCATATGAAGTGTGCGGAACCCATGCAAGAGTGCGCCGGACGCCATATAAAGTGTGCGGGGCCCATGTAAGAGTAAGTTCGACGCCAAACAAAGTGTACGGGACCCATGTAAAAGTGCGCCGGACGTCAGACAAAGTGTGCGGGACCCATGTAAGGGTGCGCCCGACGCTATGAAAAATGTGCGGAACCCATGTAAGAGTGCGCCGGACGCCATATAAAGTGTGCGGGACCCATGTAAGAGTAAGTCCGACGCCAAACAAAGTGTACGGGACCCATGTAATAGTGCGCCGGACGCCATATAAAATGTAAGCGGGACCCGTAGTAAAGAGTGCGCCAGACTGACATATGAAGTGCGCGGGACCCCATGCAACAGTGCGCCAGGACGCCATGCCATAAAAGTGTGCGGGACCACGTGTGAAGAGCGCGCCGGACGCCTAATGAAGTGTGCAGAGACCCACATGTAAGAGTGCGCTGGACGCCATATAAAGTGTGCCCAGGGACCCGTCGTAAGAGCGCACCAAACGCCGCATGTAAAGTGTGCGGGACTCATCAGCAAGTGCGCCGGACACCACAGAAAGTGTGCAACGGCACCCATGTAGCCAAGAGTGCGCCGGACGCCACATATAAAGTGTACGAAACCCATGTAAGAGTGCGCCGGACGCCATATAAAGTGTGCGGGACCCATGTAGTAAGTAAGTCGGACGCCAAACAAAATTGTATGCGGGACCCATGTAAGAAGAGTGCGCCGGACGCCATGCAGAAGTGTACGGCACGCCACTGTAGGCGAGCATGACGCTATAACAGAAAAATGTGCGAGACCCAATTGGGAAAGTGCGCCGGACGCGCCGCATAAAGTACGGAACTCATGTAAGAGTGCACCGGACGCCATATAAAGTGTGCGGGACCCATGTAGCAAGAGAGTGCGCCGGACGCCATAGAAGTGTGCGGAACGTATGCAAGTGCGCCGGACGCCGCTATATAAGATGTGCAGAGGCCCATGTGAGGAAATGAAGTTCGACGCCAAACAAAGTGTACGGAGGACCCATGTAAAAGTGCGCCGGACGTCGAACCAAAAGTGTGCGGGACCCCATGCAGCAAAGTGCGCCCGACGCCTATGAAAAATGTGCCCGGAGACCCACATGTGGAGAGATGCGCCGAGACGCCGCCAAAGTGTGCGGGACCCATGTAAGAGTAAAGTCCGAACGCCAAACAAAGTGTACAGGACCCATGTATTAGTGCGCCGGACATATGCCATATAAAGTAAAGCGGGACCCATGTAGAGTGCGCCAGACGACATTTTATATGAAGTGCGCGGGACCCCGTCTGCAACAGTGCGCCGGACGCCATATAAAGAATGCGCAGGACCCGTGTAGAAGCGCGCCGGACGCCATATGAAGTGTGCGGGGACCCATGCTTGAAGAGTGCGCTGGACGCCATATAAAGTGTGCGGGACCGCAGCGTGTAGAAGCGCGCCAAACGCCATGTAAAGTGTGCGGGACTCGGCATGTGGGAAGTGCGCCGGACACCACAGAAAGTGTACGGCACCCATGTAGAAGAGTGCGCCGGACGCCATATAAAGTGTACTGCGAAACCCCATGTAAGAGTGCGCCGGACGCCATATAAAGTGTGCGCGGGACCCACATGTAAGCAAGTGGTCCGACGCCATATAGCAAAGTGTGCGGGACCCATGTAGAGAGTGCGCCGGACGCCACAGAAAGTGTACGGCACCCATGTAGGCGAGCGCCCGACGCTATGAAAAATGTGCGGGACCCAATTAGGAGTGCACCGGACGCCATAAAAAGTACGGAACTCATGTAAGAGTGCCCCGGACGCCATATAAAATGTGCGGGACCCATGTAAGAGTGCACCGGACGCCATATAAAGTGTGCGGGACCCATGTAAGAGTGCGCCGGACCGCCCATATAAAAGTGTCCATCGTTCGATACTCTATGAGACCTCGGCATCAGAATATTGGTGAATAGTTTACGACTGTATAGGCGACTTTGAGGAGGTGGTATGGTTTTATATATTGTAGACTAACGTTTCGGCGGTTTCGCCTCTTCCGGAGTCTGAAAAAGGTCGAATCTATAAATCTGTAAATTACTCGACCAAACGTGGTTTTACCCGCCAAACGTAGTTTTACTACAGAAATTCAAGACAAAATTTTCCAAACAAATGGCTGCGGATGCTTGACGCTGAGTGACATACCTTTTTCAAAGTCAAGTGGAACATCAGGTATTCGGTAGATAGACGACGGGGTACCAGAGATATCAGAAAGCAATGCCCCAAATCGAGAGGCTAATCTGATGTAAGGGCTGTAGTTCCCAAATCAGAAGAGTTATATCTGATGTGGGGCTTCGTTCCTTCGCGGTTGATCTTGGATACCTTCGTTGATCAGAATGCCTTAAGCGCTTTTCGCGCACTTGATTTGGCCTTAGGATCCCTCGCATTGATCCAGAATGCCTTAAGCGCTTTTCGCGCACTTGTTTTAACCTCCGCGCTACTATCTCCATCTCTACCTCAAAATCTTCCCCGTCATGGCCAATTAATTTTGTGGCAAGGCAGCCCAGCGCAGTACTAATTTCGCGCTTGCCCGCCTTATCCTTCCCCATCAAGTTGCTCTTTGATACGCACATGCAAGAAGGGGACGGGCTGTTTCACCGATATATTACCTATTACAGCTCCTGACATGTGATCTGATAAAATAACCCCAGAAACAATACGAGTCACCATTTCTGCCCGATGGGCCAAATGACGCACTGTGTGGCGTGACACATGCGCGATCATATTGACGATTCCGCACTAATTGCCCGTTTTAAATTATTGGGCGGGATGGCCACAGAGGCTCATACCTGGTATTTTCCAATCCCCGCTCCTCGAAGGCATTTTCTGACAGCGCGGCTCACATCGTCGGATATGGAATGGCATTATGAAAGGAACTTTGTCGCCTTGCTGGTATATTATGACTTCGCCTGACATTTCGTAGGCGTTCCGCGACCTGCGCGCGTGTGGTCCATCAGCCATTAAGAGTAGCTATTTATTTGACAAGCTAGGCTTTTTGACGCTTCACTAGCTCTTCCTCTCCAGAACACACATTTACAGCGGTGCGAAACATGTTTCTGACAGCCGCAAGTTTTGTCTATGAAGTGGGATGCACGGACCACCAGTGAACCAGAATAAATTATTCTTGTTCGAAGGTTTGCGGGTACCATTTTGTAATTTTCCTGCTTTCCGCTAGTTGAACCTGAACATTTGTTCAGAAAGGGCAACCAGCTGTCCGACAGTTTTTCCCGGGTAAGTTTTATGTGGGGGGACTGACTGTTCATGAGAGTGGCTTATAGGTCCATCTCCTTCTTGCGTACCAGAGCTAAATTATGATTGGGACCAGTCGTCAATGTAGCGCCTGTAAAACAAGGGTGAAAAATTCGAGCACAGGTGCTTCGATTTTTTTTGGACATGAAGGCGATGGCAACCGTTGGTGCCAGCCTACCTCTGCCCCCCATCGCCATGGCCCCCTCAGCTGAGCAAAGTATTTACCTGCCCATTTGAAAAC
Organism: Aplectana chamaeleonis; assembly: GCA_029168955.1. Taxonomy (NCBI): domain Eukaryota; kingdom Metazoa; phylum Nematoda; class Chromadorea; order Rhabditida; family Cosmocercidae; genus Aplectana; species Aplectana chamaeleonis. The sequence goes on along the minus strand of JAPDOI010001197.1, from coordinate 12,475 downwards.
ATTACACAACCGAGACACTCCTTCAAAAAGAACCATTAGGCTGCGTGCCGAGAAACCGTGCATATTTATATTGCTTTGATGTTGATTTAGAAGCTCTAAAACTGCTTCCCATAGCCGCGCGTCGTTACTTACGTTGGTGTAAAGCGCTTCTGAAACATCAAAGGATTCGATAACTTACAGTTGCTGGTGAGTTGCGCATGCCGGAAATGTTACGGAAGAGCTTGCGTGTTGGGTAAGTGCGCCGGAATGAATGGAAGAAGTTGTGTGTGAGGACTGCGCTGACCAAACCAAGCGATTCGGTCCGTGGGACCACCCACGCCACCCAGCTAATAATGGGCCGGACCCGGTAATTGCGGTCGGATCAATTTGTGTAACGAGGTCCTCCGTAGCCCCGAATTTATGGGTTTTTGATAAGCAAGTACAATACGGGGCAAGTAGAGACCTCGATTTTAAGGCGTGTGATTATCGTGCTGAGCTAAGCCCAGCCGATTTCCGCTTCCACAATCCAGGACCTGTTGAGCTTGCGGTGTTGCGACTTTGTAACTCTTTCTCGGAAAGATATCCGGTAGACTGACGTGTCCGAGAGGTGGGATCTCGGAATTTATCGCCGCGTCCATGTCGTGGGGAATCACCCACGAAACTCTCCTCGTTTGTCACTTACCGAAAGCCGTACGGTATTGGAAGCCACAAGCTCGCGTACTTCTTTTAGGCCCAAAATTTGTGAGTGATTCAGGTTTTAGGAATTTTCCTGCCGGAAATCGCTTGAGAACCCTGAATATTTCGTCGGCAAAGAGGCGGAAATTTATGTCGGCGCGAGCATTTGGTTCCTGTTGCTTGGAATATATTGGGGGGGGGACGGGATGGTGGGAAATGCCCGAATCTGCCCTGCGCTTGCTGGCCCACATTCTATTCTAGCCCTATAACGAAGTCGATCCTGAAGTTCATGGAGACCGCAGATGACCTTGCGCATTACATGAGTAGAAATGCGTTGAGACGGCGAGAAACTTGGACCAAGATGTAAAACTGCGAGTGCGTTTTCGGAAAGAGTGGTATTTCCTAACACGGTAACCCTTGAGTTTTCTGACAACGGTACACTACTGACACCTTGATGGACTGGACTTTGATCCAATACAACACTACGAACCCCAGTTTCCCGGCCATTGGCTGTACCCATAATGCCGTTGAATTTCTTTTGTAGAGATGCCCTGACGTTAGACCGAATACGATCACAAATAGACTTTGACCCCTCCACTATCCTCCCCCAAAGACGCCCCTCCAAAAACTTTATACAGTTTCGTTCTTTCGAACTACACTTATTCAGCATGGCAAACAAATGATCTTGCTTATCACGTAATGCGATGCGAAGAAGCTGGAGCTCGATCTTGCGTATTGTCGGGTCGTTCTTCGGTCTTCCGCATACGTCACGTAGCCTTACCCGGGAAAAACCGTCGGAAAGCTGGTTGCCCTTTCTGAATGTTCAGGTTCAACTAGCGGAAAGCAGGAAAATTACAAAATGGTACCGCAAACCTTCGAACAAGAATATTCTGGTTGACTGGCGGTCCGCGCATCCCACTCAGACAAAACTTGCGGTTGTCAGAAACATGTTTCGCACCGCTGTAAATGTGTGTTCTGGAGAGGAAGAGCGTGAAGCGTCAAAAAGCCTAGCTTGTCAAATAGCTACTCTTAATGGCTATGGACCACACGCGCGCAGGTCGCGGAACGCCTACGAATGTCAGCGAAGTCATAATATACCACAAGGCGACAAAGTTCCTTTCATAATGCCATTCATATCCGACGATGTGAGCCGCGCTGTCAGAAAATGCCTTCGAGGAGCGGGATCGGAAAATACTGTATCTCTTGTGGCCATCCCGCCCAATAATTTAAAACGGCAATTAGTGCGGAATCGTCAATATGATCGCGCAAGTGTCACGCCACAGTGCGTCATTTGCCCATCGGGCAGAAATGGTGACTGTATTGCTTCTGGGGTTATTTATCAGATCACATGTCAGAGCTGTGGCCAGGAATATATCGGTGAAACAGCCCGCCCTCTGCATGTGCGTATCAAAGAGCACTTGGATGGGAAGGATAAGGCGCAATTAGTACCGCGCTGGGTTGCCTGAATTAATTGCCATGACGGGGAAGATTTTGAGGTGAGAGTGGAGATAGTAGCGCGGGAGGCCAAAACAAGTGTGCGAAAAGCGCTTGAGGCAATCTGGATCAATGCGAGGATCTAAGATCAACCGGAAGGACGAAGGTATAAATATAACGCGGGAACTCCCAGCCCTAAATCAGATTAGCCTTCTGATTTGGGGTACTGCCTGTCTGATATCTCGGTACCCCGTCGTCTATCTACCGAATACCTGATGTTCCACGGACTTTGAAAAGGTATGTCACTCAGCTTCAAGCATCCCAGCCATTTGTTTGGAAAATTTTGTCTTGAATTTCTGTAGGGTAAAAAACTACGTTTGGCCGAGTAATTTTACACATAGATTCGACCTTTTTCAGACTCCGAAGAGGGCGAAACCGCCGAAACGTTAGTCTACAATAAAACCATACCACCTCGTGCCTGCTACAGTCAAACTATTCACCCATATAAAGTGTACGGAACCCATGTAAGAGTGCGCCGGACGCCATATAAAGTGTGCGGGACCCATGTAAGAGTAAGTCCGACGCCAAACAAAGTGTACGGGACCCATGTAAGAGTGCGCCGGACGCCACAGAAAGTGTACGGCACCCATGTAGGCGAGCGCCCGACGCTATGAAAAATGTGCGGGACCCAATTAGGAGTGCGCCGGACGCCATAAAAAGTACGGAACTCATGTAAGAGTGCCCCGGACGCCGTAGAAAGCGTACGGGACCCATGTAGGAAAGATAAAGTGTGCTCGACCTCAGGGAGAGTGCTCCTGATGCCGTAGTAAGTGTGCGGGACCCGTGTAGAGCGCGCCCGACGCCTAATGAAGTGTGCGGGACCCATGTAGAGTGCGCTGGACGCCATATAAAGTGTGCGGGACCCATGTAGAGTAAGTCCGACCCCAAACAAAGTGTACAGGACCCATGTAAGAGTGCGCCGGACGTCATATAAAGTTTGCGGGACCCATGTAAGAGTGCGCCGGACGCCATACAAAGTAAGCGGGACCCATGTTAGAGTGCGCCGGACGACATATGAAGTGTGCGGGACCCATGCAACAGTGCGCCGGACGCCATATAAAGTGTGCGGGACCCGTGTAAGAGCGCGCCCGACGCCTAATGAAGTGTGCGGGACCCATGTAAGAGTGCGCTGGACGCCATATAAAGTGTGCGGGACCCATGTAAGAGTGCGCCGGACGACATATAAAGTGTGCGGGACCCATGTAAGGCGCTATTCATACTACTCAACGCCAGCGCGGTACGCGCGTGCCGCGCTGGCGTGGCGTTTGAGTATGAATGGCCTAACGCCTCGCCCGCGCGGCACGCGCGTGACGCCCGCTCCGCCATGGCGGCGATGGTCGTAATGGCTTTTTAACCATTTTCACTACTAAATCATCATCAGTTTCATTTCGTCTCTTTATAATTAATTCCATTGCTCTCCTCTGCTATCGTGGTGGTGCAAGCATTTAAGGAGGCCCCGGTTGTTAGGCCCGCTTTTTCCGCTCCGCCATGGCGTTGCCGCTGGGTATTCATAGTCTCCGCAAGGGCGGCACGCGCGTCACGCGCGTAGAAAGTATCCATACGCTAACGCCACGCCAGAGCGGCACGCGCGTGCCCGCTGGCGTTGAGTAGTATGAATAGCGCCTAAGAGTGCGCCGGACGACATATAAAAGGTGCGGGACTCATGCAAGAGCGCGCCGGACGCCATATAGTGTGCGGGACCCATGTAAAAAGGGTATTTCAAAACAGACAAAAAATCTTCGGGACTCAAGCTGAATATAAGTTTTTTAAGTTTTAGCCCCGATTTCGTTGTATCTTAGCCACCGCAGAGCGGTGTGTCTTCATTCACACACCGTTCTTCTCCAGAGATCAGCGGCTGAAATGCTGAACCTACTTCCCAGCTTCAGCCGCTGATCTCTAGAGAAGAACGGTGTGTGACTGAAGACACACCGCTCCGCCATCTTTCTATACCCTACCCCTTATCAACCAGGTATCATCAGTTCTGTTTACAGTGTGTCTCCCAGAGTTTTTGTCTGCTTTGCAATAGTCATGTAAGAGTGCGCCGGACACCACAGAAAGTGTACGGCATCCATGTAAGAGTGCGCGGGACGCCATATAAAGTGTACGGAACCCATGTAAGAGTGCGCCGGACGCTATATAAAGTGTGCGGGACCCATGTAAGAGTGCGCCGGACGCCATATGAAGTGTGCGGGACCCGTGTTAGAGTGCGCCGGACGCCATATGAAGTGTAGGACCTATGCAAGAGCGCGCCGAACGCCATATAAAGTGTGCGGGACCCATGAAAGAGTGCGCCGGACGCCACAGAAAGTGTACGGCACCCAAGTAGGCGTGCGCCCGACGCTATGAAAAATGTGCGGGGCCCGTGTTAGAGTGCGCCGGAGGCCATATAAAGTGTGCGGGACCCATGTAAGAGGGGTATTGCGAAACAGACAAAAAATCTTCGGGACTCAAGCTGATTATGAGTTTTCTAAGTTTAAGCCCCGATTTTGTTGTATCTTAGCCACCGCAGAGCGGTGTGTCTTCATTCACACACCGTTCTTCTCCAGAGATCAGCGGCTGAAATGCTGAACCTACTTCCCAGCTTCAGCCGCTGATCTCTAGAGAAGAATGGTGTGTGAATGAATACACTTCGCTCTGCCATCCTTCTACACCCTATCCCTTATCAACCAGGTATCATCAGTTCTGTTTTCAGTGTGTCTCCCAGAGTTTTTGCCTGCTTTGCAATAGTCATGTAAGAGTGCGCCGGACGCCATATAAAGTGTGCGGAACTCATGTAAGAGTGCGCCGAACGCCGTAGAAAGCGTACGGGACCCATGTAGGAAAGATAAAGTGTGCTCGACCTCAGGGAGAGTGCTCCTGATGCCGTAGTAAGTGTGCGGTACTACGTATCACAATGCGCAGGACGCCGCAGAAACAAGAATGTCTTTGAAACGAGCTCTAGAACGCTAATCTACAGGATTTGCCGCACTTCGAATTGATTTTGTGTGCGTGCACAACTGAAGCAGATGTATTGCTTTTCTCGGTATAATTTGCCGCTGTCTGCCTTTCCATGTTTTCACATGTGCTGCAGGCAACCTTTATGTCCACAACAAAATTTATTGGGGCAAAATAATTTCTGAGCCGATTCTATATATGTAAAGACGAATTGATAATTTCCGCCGGAGGCGGAAATTCGGGGGTCTGGGGGCGAAGCCCCCAGCCAGCCGTTAGGCGGGCGGAGCCCGCAGGACGTCTGGTTTTACAATATTTCGATGCGGTTGGATAAGCCAGCAAACTCAACGTTAGCAATCCCTAACGGATTAATTCCATTTTCGCATTCCTTAATCCACTTAATTAGATTTTCTTACCTTCTGGTCCGAGAAACATTAAATTCCATCTTCAAACGAATAAATTAGATTTTGATGAGAAACGAAGAATTGAGCCGTTCTGCATTCTCTAAACGGACGGATAAATTGGTCTTTTGCGGATAGATTCGATTTCCCTGACTTTGGACTAATTATGGGAACCATTTTGGCGTTGTACGAGTTAAGCTAAGTTAAGTACATAACAAGAATGTCTATGTTACGAGTGATAAATATGTGTGCCGAAAAAAGGAATGAGAGCGTGGAAAAATCGGTGAAATATTTTTTCGGACTATGGTAAGACAGATGCTGTGTCGCGTACGTGATTTCCGAGCGAGGCAACATCTGTTTTACCGTAATCCAAAACGTCAGGGACCTCTGAGAAAATTTGCCGCGCCAAAGCCGGGAAAGTACCGCGACCCTCGACTATGCCGCGATAGTACCGCTGCGGCTCCATGATCGGACGATTCTGTTACCGTGTCTTGAGCCTCGACATCAGCGCGTCAGTACCGCATCGGCTCCGCGAGGACGCAGCAGCGAATCCGCGTGGAGTACGGTGCACTGTCCTGTGTGGTAAAACGAAAGTGTAGCCAGTTCAATTACCCAAGTTTGATGTACATTCCGTATTTCCTTGGGCGCGAAAATGGCGAAAACCTCTGTGATAAGGGCCCCCATCATAGTCGGTCGATAAGCTGTAGCCACCCCGGTCGATACGTATGCAATGCATTGCGCACTCAAGGCGGAAAACCCCCGATGTGTCCGAAGTGCACCCGCGCGCTGCGTCTTGTCCCGTCCGAGTCCGTCCTGGTCGATACGTATGCAATACATTGATCGATATAACCCTGATGTGTCCGTCGTTTGCCGTCCGCAGTGCGCTCGAGGGCGCCAGCCAAATCGATACGCTTACAGCCGACCACTAGGGACGGCGGAGGATGGCGTATGATCACTCAGAGCGGGAGAGGACGTCGCAGTCCGGTTTTCGGCCGACCATGACGGGGGCCGATCAGGCAGAGGACCTAACAACCGCAGGTGCGTATTTTTGTTTCTAGTACGCCTAGTAGTATTATAATTCTTGCAAAGCGTCGTATCAGATTCTCTGCCAGAGCCGCGGCGGCACTGCCGCGTAGCCGCTGCGGCTCCGTGGTAGTGCCGCCGCGGCCCCGCGATATAGCCGATTCGGTGCCTGTAGGCGCCGAATCGGCACTATCGCGAAGCCGCAGCAGCAATTTCTCTCAGAGATGCAGGTGGGAGCGCTTCTTCTTCGGACTCTCCGCTTGTCAACTCGTTTGGTTAAGAGTATATCAACGTAACAGATGATAAACTCCACGCATAAAAAGATAAAAACATTATTGAAAAAGTTAAGAGCTTCCCGCAATGAATGGCTTTCTCTGTACGATAGAATACAGACAAAAATTCTTATTTGATTACTGATCGATAGCGGGGCGCATTAATCTGGAACTTACGCAGACAAAATGCCACTCTACACCCATTTAGAAGGCTGGCATTGTCAGCGGCATCGTGGCCGTGGAGCCCGAAACTCAAAGTTCTGTCGCTCGCGGCAGTGACCGTTTGACACCCGGGCAACAAGCCGTCCATAGAACACGCCACTGAATCTGAAAGACCCGCGCGATGAGCCCCTCTGAATAATATGGGCTGGTCGAGAAGCCCAAAAATATACACACGGCGCACCGTTACGCGACCGGCACCTCGGCAGCGGGTGCTGTCCGCATAGGAAGGCACGCAGGGCTGCCAATGCAGCGAGCACCAGCACGGCTCGCTAGCTGTTGGACGGGGCTGCCAGTGGCTGGGCGGGGTGAAGCACCGCAAACTTGGGTAATCGAGCCGACGACATTTCCGACATCTGAGTCCTTTCTCAAGAGGGCGTCGTACGCTCCCCTTGAAAATGGGCGTCTAGATTCTTTTTGGCGTGCACGCTTTACCTGTGATATGCACTAATGCGCCCTTCACGACACGATAGACACTCTCCCGTGTCAGGAAGGAAAGCACGTGCTTATCGCGTATCTTTAGGAGAGTGGCCAAATCGGCTTGGGCGTCGAGCTCCTTTTTGTCTGAGTTACGCCTCTCGCCAAGAATTCAATTCAGTCGTTAAAACCTGTAGTTTGCACACCAGTTTAGTGCAGTCGTATAATGCTAGTTAGGAAATACGGTGCCTTGTATCTGTAATCCTTTTCAAATTCGTAATACTACTCCGTTGGAGTCTTTCACATCTTCCTATTTCGGACGTACACCTACCATATTTCCTGTTCTTGAACACCCCGCTCTATTTGAATCCCTCCCTCCAACTGAACCCCCCTTTCGGTGGAGGTTGAAAAATAGAACACCCCCCTCTATTAAAGCCACTCTCCACTAAGCTGAAAAGACACTGGAGACCCATTCCTACCGGACGTGAACTGCTTCCGAAGAGATTGATCTTGAGAAAGACTTGAACAATGACTTTATTGATGATGATCTCTTAATTTTCGCCGCGAAATTCATTATTTTCCCATTTTGGCTTGCTTAATAAACTTTGAAAGCCTATTTTCACTCTAGAATTTTCGGTTGAAAATTAGATCCTCCCCTTCTATTTGAACCCCTCTCTAATTGAACCCCCTTTTGGACAAGATTGGAAAATAGTACAACTGGGTGTTTAATTACAGGAAATACGGTATGTTACTCTGTCAAACGGTCGCGTGTCGCCTGCCAGGGAGTGGCCAATTGCGCGCTCCCTCCCTCTCCCTCGTCGCGCTAATTTCACCTTGTCGCGATTGGTGACTCATTGAGGTGAATTTGACGCCATAGACGCGGAAAAGGTGAAATCATCGCGAAAGTGCATTCAGTAGGGCGATCCGCGCTACGAAATGATCGAGACGTCGTCATGATTGTTCTGATACGAAATTCTCGTCACGTCAATTTCACATTTTGAAGGACGCTCTCCTAATTGGACAAGAGGAGTATACGACGCATCAACCGGGCACGATTCAGATGTCGGCATAGAATTCGTTACGGATACCTAAGTTTGAGGTACTTGGACCCCGCCCAGCCTCTGGAAGCCCAGTTGGCGGTCCGTCTGGAGGCATGGAAGGCCTTCATCCTTCGTCACGGCCATGATGGGACTCCATGCTCCTTCACGGCCATGATAGGCCACCTTGCTCCTTGGCGGGCATGGTAGGCCTTCACGCTCCTTGGCAGGCACGATCCTCGGCACGCATTCACGATTTCGGCGCGACCCTCAATCTCCATTAATAAAGCGAAACAGAGGTGAAATCGAGGGCGATTGTCGCATCGAGCGTGCTATTATGACGTTATTTGCAACAAACTCCCTTCAATCTGACCTTTCTGCGCTAGATTTTCACCTCTGAGAAGATAATAGCTCGACGATTCTAGACTTCAATAATATAGCTATTTGCTTCGCTTAAAAAGGGTTATGATTTGGCATTGAATAGTTTTGTGTTATCTCGTAAAAGAAGAGAAATACTCCATGTGAATGATTTCGCATGCGATTCAACTCGGAGCAAACGCCGAAAATTGAGCAAAGTGATGGACCATCGATTTGGCTGTGATCTTGTTCAATAAACAGCGGAAATTAATTGTAAAATTGAAAAAAAAACAGATCACACCCGTATTTTATCCAATCAAGCTAATATTTACAGCTTAATTTCGCAAAGCTAAGACTCAAGTTTTGGCTTACTCTCAAAAATTCAGAAACACGTATTGCCGAACATTACTGAAGATTTCAAGTCTATATATCCGCTAGCGGATAAGTAAATGAAATGCATTTGTATGAGAAACATTAATTATTGAATTGTAATTAATATCACACAGTGTGTTTCTACAAATGTTGTCGTATAAAAGAATCGCAGCCACACGAAGATATTGTCCATCACCGGCTGAGGGATCGCCGCGACATGGCAGCGAGGAAAGTGCGCGGGAAAACGAAGGAGAGTGGCTATTGATCGCGCAATTTTCCCGCCAAGCAGCGTAGCGGCGATCCCCTCATCAGTGACCGACGATATGTGCTGCTTGGCGGGAAAAGTTGCGCGCGGGAAAACGAAGGGAGAGTGGCTATTGATCGCGCAATTTTTCCCGCCAAGCAGCGTAGCGGCGATCCCTCATCCAGTGACCGACGATATGTGGGTGCTCAGTAAGACGGGTGTGATTTGGTTTTGCAATGCTGCACCCAATTTTAGCTGTTTATCAAACAAATGCACAGACAAATCAATAACCCATCGTTTCTCTGAATTTCTAGCGTCTGCCCCGAGTTGAATCGCATGCCAAATAATTTGCATGGAGCGTTTCACTTCCTTTAACGAGCTTCTCACAATTTGCTCTATGGCGAATCATAACCGCTTAGAAGCTTTGTAAAACAGTTACAATTTTTATTTTATTTTAGCAAAGGTTCCCTTTGAAAACAAGAAGCAAGAAGAAGTCGTTGATGACCTTGCGATCGTTACCTTCCGTAACGTACCTTTTAAAGGCATCGTTCGCGCTGAAAACCAATGTCCATTTTTCAGGCTCAGTTTCATGAATGAGCCCGGTAGACCACACTGGCAAACCTCGGCGCGTCAAAACCTAGCTCAGACAGTAGGTGCGGGCGGATCGGGCGGACCCTTTCTATGGCGTCCGGCGAATTTTTACATGGGTCCCGTACCCTTTCTATGGCGTCCGTCGCACGCTTACATGGGTCCCGTACCCTTTCTACGGCGTCCGGCGCACGCTTACATGGGTCCCGTACCCTTTCTATGGCGTCCGGCGCATTTTTACATGGGTCCCGTACACTTTCTACGGCGTCCGGCTGCACGCTTACATGGGTCCCGTACACTGCATGACGTCCGGCGCCCTCTTACATGGGTCGATGTACTTTCTATGGCGTCAGTATGCACGCTTGCATGGCTCCCGTATACTTTCTATGGCGTCCGGCGCACGCTTGCATGGGTTCCGTATACTTTCTATGGCGTCCGGGCGCCTTTTACATGGGTCCCGTACACTTTCTATGGCACGATCCGGCGCACGCTTACATGGGTCCCGTACACTTTCTATGGCGTCTGGCGCACGCTTACATGGGTCCTGTATTATTGCCTTTCTATGGCGTCCGGCGCATTGTTTTACATGGGTCCCACCATCTTTCTACGGCGTGCGGCGCACGCTTACATGGGTCCCGTACACTTTCTATGACGTCCGGCGCCCTCTTACATGGGTCCCGTGTACTTTCTATGGCGTCCGGCGCACGCTTGCATGGATCCCGTATACTTTCTATGGCGTCCGGCGCACGCTTGCATGGGTCCCGTATACTTTCTATGGCGTCCGCCGCATTTTTACATGGGTCCCGTACCCTTTCTATGGCGTCCGGCGCACTTTTAAATGGGTCCTGTACCCTTTTTATGGCGTCCGGCGCCTTTTTACATCAGTTCCGTACACTTTCTATGGCGTCCGGCGCACGCTTACATTGGTCTCCTACCCTGTCTATGGCGTCCGGCGCACGCTTACATGGGTCCCGTACACGCTTTCTATGGCGCCTGGCGCACTCCTACATGGGTCCCGTACACTTTCTACGGCGTCCGGCGCACGCTTACATGGGTCCCGTACACTTTCTATGGCGTCCGGCGCACGCGTACATGGGTCCCGTATACTCTCTATGGCGTCCGGCGCACGCTTGCATGGGTCCCGCGTACTTTCTATGGCGTCCGGCGCATTTTTACATGGGTCCCGTACCCTTTCTACGGCGTCCGGCGCACGCTTACATGGGTCGCGTACATTCTTCTATGGCGATCCCGCGCACGCCAGCCATGGGTCCTGTACTCTTCTGTGGCGTCCGGCGCTTACATGGGTCCCGTACACTTTCTATGGCGTCCGGCGCACATGCTTACATTGGTCCCGTATACTTTCTATGCGGCGTCCGGCGCACGCTACATGGGTCCAGTACCTTTCTATGGCGTCCGGCGCATTTTTACATGGGTCCCGTACACTTTCTATGGCGCCTGGCGCACGCTTACATGGGTCCAGTACCCTTTCTATGGCGTCCGGCGCTTTTTTGCATGGGTCCCGTACACTTTCTATGGCGTCCGGCGCACGCTTACATTGGTCCCGTATACTTTCTATGGCGTCCGGCGCACGCTTACATGGGTCCAGTACCCTTTCTATGGCGTCCGGCGCACGCTTACATGAGTCGTGTACCCTTTACATGGCGTCCGGCGCATTTTCACATGGGTCCCGTACACTTTCTATGGCGTCCGGCGCACGCTTACATTGGTCCCGCATACTTTCTATGGCGTCGGGCGCACGCTTACATGGGTCTCGTACACTTTCTATGGCGCCTGGCGCACGCTTACATGGGTCCCGTAAACTTTCTCTGGCGTCCGGCGCGCGCTTGCATGGGTCCCGTACCCTTCCTATGTCGTCCGGCACATATTTACATGGGTCCTGGGTATACTTTCTCGTCAGCGCGCGCCGTGGATCATCATGGCGCTCCGCAGCGATCGGCACGCTTACATGGGTCCCGCGTATACTTTCTATGCCGGCGTCCGGCGCATTTTACATGGGTCCCGTACACTTTCTATGGCGTCCGGCGCACATCTTACATGGGTCCCGTACACTTTCTACTGGCGTCCGGCTTTGATTTACGTGATCCCCGCGCTCTGTGCGCGTCCGGCGCACGCTGCTACATGGGTCCCGTATACTTCTTCTATGGCGTCCGGCGCACGCTTACATGGGTCCCGTACACTTTCTATGGCGTCCGGCGCACGCCAAATTACATTATCCCGTACACTTTCTATGGCGTCCGGCGCACGCTTACATGGGTCCCGGTACACTTTCTATGGCGTCCGGCGCACGCTTGCTACGGGTCCCGTATACTTTCTATGGCGTCCGGCGCACGCGCCGATGGGTCCCGTACCACTCTCTATGGCGTCCGGCGCACGCTTACATTGAAGTCCCGTATACCTTTACATATGGCGTCCGGCGCATTTTTACATGGGTCCCGTACACTTTCT